>JAMKCH010076638.1:0-20192 GCA_023653785.1 Ophioderma brevispina | reverse complement strand
GCGCTACTGAGAACCACTCGGTTCTACTTCTTGTCAACTTGAAAGAATCTAACACACCATTGGCCAAGTGTTTCTGCTTCTCCTGGCTTTTCTTGATGTAGTTCTTTCATTTGGTTTTTAACGTCTGTCTCTGTGGCCACGTAGCTTGGGCAGCATGATGGAGTGGTAAAAGGAATTCTCTGCCCAATTGCCAGAGATATCAAGATCTTTGATTGCCTTTTCTTTGACTGACCATGATGTGGTTGCAGGCACTAGATATCTGTAAAAGAGATGATGAAATGACATTGGAACATCATGAGACTTAAAAAACAAGGAAAATATGTCGAGGTTGTTTGCAAGGTCATTGGCTTTCTGAAAACACACTGATCGAGATAATCAATGTAAACAACAGAATTTTAACAAGAAGAAATGCTATTTTTTGTACAGCTGTGGATGCGGCCATTGTTAATGTTGTTGAGATTGTGTCAACAAGATCCTTTTTGTCCAGGAGCACCATGGTATCCAGAAGTGCTAGCATTAGTTTGCAATTGGAAATATAACTGAAATAATGACGGTAGTACGCCCCTTTGTGAAAAATGTCATGCGGGGAGGGGGGTTATTAAGACAATTACGGTATGTAGCTTTGAATGAACGGGAGCCGTTTTTGCAACATTCCAGTTCATTGTTTGAATACACCAATCAATGCAATGCAACCCTCGCTCTAAACTTCAGAGAGCTCCAAGCTCAAGCCTAGACATGTTTATCAGAAAAATATTTGGATTTACAGGAGTTTGCCAAACCCAAGAGGGCCACATGCATAGTGGATGTTAAAAAGGTGAATTTATCCAAATTCCCACAGTTTTTCCCTGTGCTACACAAAATCAGGCTCATTGAAAACAATGAAAGGGGCAATACATATGTGAATAGCAAATATTGTATACTTCATTTTAATTCAGGAACTCATTGCTGACAAAAACCTTTGTCTGGCATACATCGTGGCAAGGGCTCAAAACAAATATTCGTGATTGCTGTTTGTTTGTGTGTGATATTATAAGGCTTAACCTGTGGTTACTTTTCTTGTAGCATTTTGTAATATTGTGATGCATGCAACCAACAATTAAAATGTTAGTTAATGGGGAAAGCTCCTAAAAGTTGGGTCAGTCCGGAGGAAAATCAAGCAATGATGTTGTTGTTTTGTCTAAATCAAGCCTGCACATTTTTGAAGAGTGCCCCCCCCAATTTGAAAAATTTGAAATTTTTGCAGTGTGTTGGTAAATGTATAGAAACTATACCTGCGAAGGAAAATGCTAACAAATGCATATTTGTCATAAAGAAGCAATTTGACATTAGAATCGGAATATGAGATTTTAATTTAAAGGCGGAGTGGAAATGCAAAATTCTGTCTGTCCATCGCGAAAAAGGCCAGTCCTAAATGACTCTAACTTGACTTTCCGGAAACCAAAGGAACAACTAATGGATTCTTACTTCTTGCGTATGAGGCAGCAGCTCAAATGTTTGTAAGCGTTGGAGGCCAACTCACTGTGGCTTGGGTTGGGGTTAGAGAAATCAATGTCCACCGGCGGACGAAAGGTAGGGCAACTCAATGAGAATGTGATCCGCAGTCTAGGATGGAGAGCCACATTGGCAGGCTGGCGAGGGCCGCAGCCCCCATCGGTTGCATCTGTTGAAGCGACAGACCCCTGTGCGAAATCCGGTTTAAGGTGACCCATTCTTGCGTGGGAGATTGCTGCCGGTGGTAGTGTATTAGGTGTGATAGAGAATTGGTATGGTCTTGGAGAATCTAGCCAGGCAGTATTCATGTCTGTTAGTGTTGAAGGGGGAAACTGAGAGTTTAGCGGCATGTCGACAGACAGGTCGGCTCAGAGCGCAGTCTCGTCTACCGAGTTGGTTTGATTCTTTGACGGTGTTTATGCAGAGGAGGTGCTTGTTGTCCAGCAGTGGGCTCTTACTCACTAGTTGTGCGTGTGGTGTTCTCCGAAGTGTGCAGGTGCAATGCCTGAAAGCAATGGTAGGAATTCAGATGGAGGACGGAGGCAGCCAGTGATGGTTCTCAAGGTATAGTTGATTACAGTATCAGTTCTTTGTGTGAGGGCTGTTGAACCATGCTGGGGGGCATGATTCAGCAAAGTGCTGTAGACCCGAGCCAAGGCAGTGCGTGCGTAGTGTCGTTGGGCTGGCACCCGATGAAGATCCAGAAGTCGGCACAGGAGGTTAATTCTCGAAGATACCTTGGCGCATACGGACTCGAGGGTGCTTGCCGGTATGTAAGCTGTCGGTCAAGATAATGGGGGATGAGCATAGAATGTAATTGAAACGTTTCCAGCGTTCATTGAATTATTATCAGATCCTGACATAATTTATTATAATTACAAATTTCTTCTTTTGCGAATCTAAAAAGACAATTTGACTTTAACCATTCACGAGTACAATTCTAGCCCAATTACCAAGAGTAATTGTGCAAAAAAATCCTCATATTTTTTTGGAAAATTGGGGGCGCCCCTTCAAAAAAAAATGTGCTGGATGCTTTAATGGTTTGCTCTTTTTATAAACATTTATTGTAAGACTATTTAGTACTAGCTCCACCATACATCTTCACAATTCAGGTTAATGATGGTATGGAAGAGAGCCAGTGTCACTCTGCACAACTGTGAAATTCAAAGAAACATAATTAGCCAGGAATAACTGAAAATACAGGGTTTGTACCAATAAAAAAAAATGTTTTATAAATTTTTGTTTTTTAAACATGAATTAAAATATTTGAGTGCCATTTTTTCACGATCATAATGAACATATATTTTAGCTTAATGGCCACTTCAAGAATTTTGTTTGTAGCAAGTAAAGAAACCATTCAGGATTTTCAACTCCACAGTTGATCATATTGCACTCTTTTTGAACTTTAAGTGACATAAGCATTTAACCCTTGGTTTTCATCAAGCATTTTTTTTTTTGAAAAACTTGTGTTACAAGGGAGGTTGACACCCCCCCCCTTCAGACCTTTTCACCAGAAGCGCCTCAGAAATGTGTTAATAAGCACCCAATTGCTTAATGATTTGGTACCAGTAGATAGCACGGTCCTCCTCTTTCCATTAGAAAATTACATGCATAAAGTCAACAAGTTGGCAAAAATTGTCACTTTCCACGATGTGCAGTAGGTAGGAATATTGATTTTCATTGCAGTAAAACATGTAACACTGGTATATTCCGTATAGGAAGACAACCTATAAGTCAGTGGCTTTTGAGATGAATTATGAAATGATGCAGGTATTTGGGGAAGACATATAAAAACAAACAATGGGACTCATTCATGGCAATTATTTTTCACATTGATTCCAAATAAGCATAAAAAAAAAACCATAATTTTGAACATTTGGGGAAAAAATCAAACTCTGAGCAACCGTAATATGCTTGCTGGACCCAGACGTTGCACAGGTCTTTTATATCTACCCAAGTTGTAAGTTAGAATTTTCTCTCTGAGCACTTTGAATAACCATTGAGTTTGGACCCTCATATCCTTCTGATGAGGGAGTCCAGGCAAGGATGTCTTCATGCCCAGCCAGTACACAGATATCTAAGGAAGACCTCATCAATTGGCTCTGTGAGGCTACGAAGAAACAGCTCAACATAAGCAGTGCTGCCACTATCTCATCCTGGCGGGCCCTGGAGAGACAAATATGAACCATGGGCAAGGTTAGGATTCTGAAAAAACTTCAACAACCCAGTACTGAGAAAAAATGAGTGACCGTTTCCTGATCTTCAAGTACGTGATGACATACAAATGACATTGACTGCTACACAGACATTTTGAGTTGTTGTCAAAAGCCTAGTATATCAGGGGTGTTTAATGCAAAAACACTACAGAATAAATAATTAGGGGATAAGCATTAGAAGAAAATATAATAGACGCCATTAATGGACAGTGACTGTGAAATGAAAGTAGTGATTCCAAGTAACAGTAACAACATTTTTCTACTCCTACACTGTGAACTGTTAAATTTCATAGTCCGTCCTGTAAATTTGCACAAACCCTGTGATTACAACTTAGACCTTTTAAGATTGGATACTCGGCAATTCCAACTGCCTTAGTTTAATGTTTGTTTTGGCCTTTACAATTTGGATGCTTGCTGTGTCTGTGAAAACGGGAAAGTGGTACCATGGGTGCAAGCCGGAATGTAAATTGCATGTCATATAATTAATGAACATGGAAACGCCATCCTTGTAATGGCATGTATGCCGACATAGAATAACATCTCCAGAACATGGAGGAGTGTGGCCTAATGTTAAGGATATTCGCCTTTGGTGTAGGTGATCCCTGGTTAAAGTCATGCAGAGCACTTGCCGGATTAATTATTGATTTGCGAAGAAGAACTATGGATTAAAAACTGGAATTCTGATCACCCCAGGTGCCATTTGGGACTTGGGCACTAACCATGAGAATATCCCATCCCTCAGAGGGGATGTTCGCTGTCTGGTCCCACCAAGTACATAGAGAATCACAACTGTACATGTAATTGCAGCCAGTTTCAATATAAGAGTTAGATGCACACTACTTGCTTGTCCTAAGCCCATCGGGCATATTGGGAACAACGTCCGAATGATCCTACCCAGGCTAAGTAAGTGAAAACTAAAAATTACCTGCGATCATTACAAGGCTCGACATATGCAATAGTTTGAACAACAAGCAAAAAGTGTGAGTTGCAGTATATTTGTTTTGAGATAGGAAATACCAAAACACAGCAACATTTCTGAAATGCAAAACATATTTCTCTACACCAAAACACAAAGGAAGCTGCACATGCCGGAGCACAACAAACAGTTTAGTTGCCTACTGAATGTGCGGGATGTCAAAAGCAGACGATAGATATATGTCACAAGTATGTGCATGTTCTATGGTATCTAGTTGAAGTGGCCACAGGTGGGCCCACCTTGACAACAATCACTTTTACTTCTTGTAAGGTTATTCCAGTTAAACTGCCTACCCATCAAGAAGCCAAAGGGGACATGACAAAGTGGTTCATAGTATGCGAAGCACCACCCATGATTATAGGATATTATCCACATTCCATTTTCAACTGATTACAGATACATCCAAAAGGATTTTAAAAAACATCTAATAGACTTTCAAAGTACACCAATTTCCAATGTGGTCCTCAAATATTTTAGGTCTATACCTAAAATATATCATCAGATGGGTCAAATGATAGATTGTTGTCCTTCTATGGCAAATTACATCAATCAACCAAGGGTGGTATATATATTGGTCACCGACAGCAGTATACTGGACCTTGCCTCATCATCAGTGACCAGAATAGGATCCCCCTGCAACGTTAATTCTCAACACCCCCCCCCCCCCTAAGCTAATTACACACATCCATCCTGATTTTTGGATGAATGCCTGTTGTAAACTCGATGGTGAGGTCAAAGTAAAGGTCATATTTTAAAACTATACCCTTTTTGCCTGTAGTGAGTAGTCATTGGATTAGGGGGCTCTCTTTTGTGGATTTAGGGCTATAGATACTACAAGCCCAAATTGCCGAAGGATTTTTGAACATAAAATCAACAACGCAAAAGCAAAACACCAAAATGGGCTGCAGAGCGGCAAAATAAACATTTTTTTTGGAATAATTAACACAAAAATTTGCTTCTACTCAGATCATGTTAATTGTTTGGCATCATCTAAAAAAAAGCTGTGCAAGTGCAAAATAGCAATTGTTTTTACAATATGCGCTGATTCTGCCTTGATTTTGAGCATTTCAAATGCAACCACTTTCTAAACATCCCTTCACAGTGGGAGTGAACCCTTTAAGAATTGCAGACCAGATGCAACATGCACACACCCCCACACATTCACATGCGCTTGCACACATAAACATAACTGCACATGCTTGCATCTAGACACACAATTTGGGACTTAAGCTTGGCCCAATACCAGTGATCCTTGCAGTGAACTACACTATACTGCATCAGAATGGGCTCATACCATTCTACCATCTTCATATCCAGGTGACGGAAACATGCTAAAATTTGGTTTTTGGGCACTTGTCTCAAAAGCGTGGAAATTATTATAATTTACACAAAGTTCCAAAAATAATTACATTGTTTCCAAAAGCTAACTACTGGCAAAGCTATAAAGACCTACATTTAGTTAGTGCAAGTGGTTCATAATGAATTTTTTACGAATTTGGCATTGGCATAAAATGGGTCAGACATTGTCAATTTGCATACAACTTAAAAGAATAAGCTTCGTGTATCTTGAAACAAAGCAGCTACAAAAAACAGCCTTGTGTAAATACAATTGGAACCTTGCCATTTTGCGGACTCATATCCTACTGCCACACAGTTTCGCCAAATTAAGGAAAATAAGCTGGCCAATGCTATCAAAATTTTATAGCAAGTGCAAACTGAATTCTTAGTTAAATGAAGACAGAGACCTGATTCCCTGTACTTTTGAATAGGCTTTTGTCATACAGTGAGCCCTGAAAGGGAATTGAAGCCCCCTCCATAAGGGGTCGTCAGCACTGCAATTTTGATCCATTATCCATTATTAATTTTCAATGTTTGCATAGCATCTTTTCAGAAAGCAGTTTGCAACTCTATAGTTGTTCCAGAAGGCATTCTAATAAAAAAAAAAAATACGGTTTAGCAGAAGCATAACCACCGAAATAAGCAGAGTTACATGCCTACACTGCCTTTTGGGGGGGGGGGACATGCAAATGA
Organism: Ophioderma brevispina; assembly: GCA_023653785.1. Lineage (NCBI taxonomy): Eukaryota > Metazoa > Echinodermata > Ophiuroidea > Amphilepidida > Ophiodermatidae > Ophioderma > Ophioderma brevispina. The sequence goes on along the minus strand of JAMKCH010076638.1, from coordinate 13,478 downwards.
AAACCTCTTCATGCAGAAATACATTAGTTCAGTTCCTAAACAAGCGTTATCCATTATTAGAATTGCACAAAAAAATGGGGTATTCATAGAAGAAGACATTGTTATATATGTGTACAAGCTCTATATAAGAATAAAAATGTGTTACAGGTGATGTATAGAATATATGATTAAGAGTTAGGTTGTATGTTCATAGTTATTGTATAGTTGTTCTCACATGGAAAACCATTAGTCATTACATATTTATGGTCTGATCTTAAGCCACAACCAGTTTATTTTCAAATTTTCAAATTTAAAATCCGTTTTTCTCTTACTTGGGGTTGTAGATCAAATTAACAACTATTATTATTATGTTCTTCTACAAGATATGAAGCATCTGAAGCTGCTTTTAAAAAAGCTGTATTTTGTCAAGAGATATAATTTTGCATAGTCAGTAATGATATATGCCTAAACCTACAAAACCTAACCCAATGGTCACCTTTTCACTGTGATGTTTTTTATACCTGTAACCTTATAGGAATTTGAGTCATGGATCGCCTTTTGGAATCATCCCGCATGTATACATAAAATGTATTACATTGCAAAAAACATGATTTCTTATCAAATGAGGACACCATCATCGGGTAAATCTCTGAGTCAGCCTTTAAACATCAAACCCTAATCCCAGTTTCAAAGTTACCCTAATCCTAATGCCTTAAACTAATGCATTACAGTAGGGCTATGCCATGTCAACATTCAAGCTGTGCACCGCAGCACGTCATGATTTTTTCTTTTTTGGCGTGATGATAGATATTGATGAGAAATGAAATCCTTAAATTTGATTAATACCGCCTTCGTTTGCCCACAGGAGCATTCAGAAATTTAGGGGGGGGGTCACCTCAAAAATGTGTGCAATGCAAAGGACAATTTTGAGAGGGCCAAAAAATGTAATGGAACCCTCCCCAACTTTGAAAATCACTAATTCTGGGGGAATTTTTGTTTGAATGTAGTCTTCAAATCTGGCCCATCAAAAATGTGATAGCTCCTTTACTTTTAAAATTATTTGGGTTGTAAAAAAAATGCAATATCTTCATCTGGAGGACCAAGTTGGGTGGGTCAGAACTCAGCGTAAGTAACAATATTTTGAATGTCAATTTCTTGTTAATCTGAGTCACACTGCTAGGACTTTCTACCAGGACAATAATAAGTACATTAGGTAGTAATAAGTGAGGTACAGCCTATTGAAAAATCATAGCTTTGCATTTTGACAATGATTGCCCCCCTGAAAATCAATTTTAACAATGACACCACCCGTCTACTTCAGATATGTTGAAGATAAATCATCAAAGAACTATTCGTGAAAGAAAACCAGCTTGGTGTTTTGATGTCTTAATTGTTTTCAGACAAGAAGATCACTTTTGCTGATATCCCCATAGAAGGTATATGTGTTACACTGTTGCATGTACAAGGACCTCGGGGTCACGTATACCTTTGTGTTGTAACTTTGAGTGTGTATTTTGTTTTTGTGAAGAAATAAAGCCACCAAGCTAGGTTCTTTCCAGGAGGAAAGTTGTTTAAGATATATCTTCAACATATCTGAATAGAGGGGTGGTTGTGAATGTCAACAGTGGTTTTCAGGGGTCAATCACAACTGGGTCAAAAAAGTACAATTGCCATTTTCAAGGGGCGTACCTCACTTATACTTTTCTAATTGTTCGCACCTGTATTGGTTTAAAGTTGACTATGTAAACTCTGATGGACATAGAGACAATTAAAAAATGTTCCTTACTTTTGGAGTTACGGACCCCCCAGAATGGCCTACGAATGAACAAAGGCGCATATTAGGCCTCATAACTCTAACAAGCAAACACGCTATGACACTTCCCTGAGCCCGATTAATTAAACACCAAAATTACCCATAGATAAGTGGATTCAAAAGTTGGGAGGGCTCCATTACTATCTATGCCCTCTCAAACATAGTCTTAAAACTTGGGACAGCACTTTTTGATGGTGACCCCCCTAAATTTCCATTTGCCCTAGCGGGAAAACGAAATGGACTATGACGACTCAAAATTTCAGGTTTCATTATCTCATCAATGTATACCACCACATTTAAAGCGAAAAAAAATCCACGACGTGCTGGCGGTGCACATCTCGAATGTGAAATGGAATGGGCCAGGATTCTGACAGTACAAGATATTTAAAATGTTGCAATCCCCACTAAAAAATTGATGAAATATGCTTAACTAATCTCTCCTAGAGTTCGTTTAAACACGTAGGTATAAGGGTCTTGTGCGCTCCCGAAGGCCCCCCTCTGTGAATGAAAACACTTGCCCGGTGTGATGGAATTTTGTACCAAAACTTGGTCATGATGGGGTACAATCAATACGACCACATAACAGGGGAAGAAAAAAATGAAAATCGGTTCTACCGATTCTAAAATGTGTCAAAAACCAATTTTTGCAACGCGCACCCAATTCCCCCGTGGAAAAATTGAAAAATATTTCCCAAAGGACTTTTCCATAAAATTGGCTCATTAGAAAGTAATACATTTACATTGCTGAAATAAAATTTTTAAAAAGCTCTCCAGACGATTTAAGAGGCAAAAACACATTTTGACTAGCGCCACCCAAAATGTTAAGATGCTAATTAGCATAAAAATGCCATGGCACAATTTGAATGAATTTTTTCACCAAAATATGCGCAACTGAATTTAGGCAAATTACACACAATTTTGGGCGGAAAATAATATACCACTAAAAAAAATGGGTATGAAAAACAAATGTTGGGTCCAGTGGACCCCCCCCCCCCTTATCAAGTGATTAAAACAATTCCATAAAAACATGGCAAAAAAACTCAACTTACAAAAAATTGAATGTGATGTTTGTTTTATTTTGAAGAAAATTCACTGAAAGTGGCTTTAAATCTATGTGCACATGTGACTTGTGAAAATTGGCAACTGAAAACACTCTAATGGGTTAATTAAAATCTCATGGCTGTGTGTGTATATTCAGGATATATATTGGAAAACCCACCACCTAAACATTAAAAATACAAATAGAACCCATTAGAAAACCAAATCATACCACAATGTACATGTGAACATGGTTGTCTCGAAACAGCTACGTAGCATGAGTTGATTGACCAGAGCTGGTATCCTTTTGCTGGGAGGGGAGGTATGATTCAAATTTAGTGGACCGTTGTGGGAGGGGGAGGAGGAGACAAAATCCACCACAATAAATTGAGAACATGATCTAGCAGGTTGCGATTTAGACATTTCATACTTTCAAAATGTGGCAAACAGGAATACAGAACGGGTTAAGATCTACGCTGGTAAGTGACATTACCACTTCGTTTAGACACGTCTCAGTTGAGGGAAAACAGAACAACAACATGCTATAATCGGGTGTTTCAAAAGTGTCTGCCCTATTAAGGGGCAGGACAATTCGACACCTGATTTTGAGTTGTTGTTGTTCATCCACTAGCTTAGCTCAACTGCAAATGTTGCAATTTTTTTTTACTGCAGGGATTTGGAAATGCAGGGGAATTGGATCTTAACCCTACACAGCCAAAAACTCACTGAGCTGAGGCTAGAAAAATGCCATTAGTCCCAAAATTTGTATGACATCATCATATGAACCAGAATATCGTCAGTGGTGCAAAAGGTTGTCTATGTGCAATAGCTGCACCATGCGATACATCTGGGTGCTGTACGTATAGGATAGTTTCTCAATTTTGTCCATTGAGCAGTGGCTCTTGAAATGTTCTTTTGGCAGCATTCATCATCGCCTGAAAAACCATTTCAAGAGTCACTACCAAAGACTTGGATACTAGTATTTTTGATGGGAATTCAACAAATGGCCAGATATTTGCACTTACATACGTTATGGGCACATTAGTGACACCCTCATGGCTTGACATACCTGGTCATTGGAAAACTGGGATGCCAGGGGGCCCTGGGTCGAATCCCACCAAGTGCCAGTCGTTCTTTACATTCTATACCTATTACCCTTCCCTTATTCCTGGGGATAAGCTACAAGAAAGGTGTTAGGGTTAAATAGATGGTTCTTTACCAAAAACTTCTATGGGGGGCTAGCAGGGAATAGCAGGTGCTAAAACATGCAAGACTTTTGTAGGCCAATGTCAAGATTCAACAATAAAATTTTTGAAAATGCGATAGCTCTTGCATATCCATCCTTGTATCGTTGTCAGAATTGCCTTACTCCTGCGTATTGCTCAAATCAAAAGAAACGATTTGGATATGGCTGAAACAGCCATGGTTAGTTATGGTGTTATTAAAAGATCATAATGACAATACTGTTATAATGTTCAAACTTTTCCATTATTAAAAAAAAGCCATGACCCGTGATAAATATTTATTAACCATATGTGGGTACTGTTCAACGTGCCCAAAAAGACGCAAGCCTCGGTACACCACAACTTTTATAAGACGTTTACAATGTTGGAGGGAACAGCTTTGATCGCCCTCCATTTTAGTCCTCAAAGTAGAGCGCCATTGGGGGCATATGTTGAGGCGGCATGAATGAAATGCATTAATAACTTACATTATGTGATCGTTACAATCCACCTGCGTGTTAAACACTTTACTGGCTGTGAACAAAAAATAATAATGGGTAGTATAAGCTGCATGCTAATACAAAACAACATGGGCTGGGGCAGGGGTGATTGGCATGGTTAACAAACCAAAATTCAAAAGCAGGTCAAGTATAAAAACTATCCCATGCACACATTAGTAGAGTTAGGAGTCGATCACACATTAACATATAAACAAACACCTCATTCTCCTCTGACTCGGCCCTCTCCATGCGCAACTGAAAAAATATGATGGATGACGAAAAGCATGGAATGAATACCAAAATTTGTTGGACAAAAATGTAATCAATAGCTGGACTATCATACTCTTGCACATTTGAGGATGGAGATTGATGTCAAAGACAGTGGAAACAAGTGGAAAGCAGTGTAATAATGTACATGAACAGATTGTTTCCATTCCACAAAATGTGTCTAACTCATGTAAATGTACTTCTTCTTAATGGGCAGCGTTTATGGTTCTACAGTCTGAGTTTTTTCATTACCATACAGTTTACAAGAATTACTCTCAGATCATTCAAACATAGTATTGTACTCAACATACACTTTAAGTTTAATACCGCGGTACTATAATCTACTAAGACTGGGATGGGACTGGATATTAACAGATATTCTTGCTTGGAAAGGCCATTAAAAAAACACATCCAACATCCACGGGAGGGGAAACCAATTGGGATGCGGGAGGGAGGGAAAGAAGGGTGGCATCCAGCAAGGGAACAAAAAGGCCAGTATGTAGACAGAAGAATCGATGTTAATGGGGGGGGGGGGGGGGGGGGGGGGGGGGGCTGCGGATTTGCCAGAAAGAGAAGCGGGACCTTGTGCGACCCCAAAAAAATTTTGGGCTAGCTGCGTAGGCCGGTTGACCAAAATTTTTCACCGTCGTCTCAAAATTATCTCGAGGGGGGGGAGGAAAGAAGAAATAATTTGTCGCAGCGGTTAGAAAATCAACAGCTATAGGAACAATGTCAAATCGTAATCGATGGTTAACAAAAGGGAGGGAGGAGAGGAGGCGGGAAAGGACGGAGTGGGCGCGGTAGAGTAAGTGGCAGAGTGGGCTGGAGGGGGTGGAGTTGGTGTGGAGACAGACCATTAGATCAAGTCAGGGGGGAAGCACTATCACGGTCCCAGGGTTGGGGGAAAAGGGAACGTGGGTGGGGAGCCGAGAAGGACGCACCGAGGGGGAGTAGAGAAGGGGGAAGAAGAGCAGGTGGGGGATGTCCCCAGGGAGGAGGGGGTACAATGCTAGAGAGGGGAGTGGTAAGAGAGCGGGAGTGGGCGGGAGGCCAAATTGGGTGGAGGAGTGTGAGGTGAGTGAGAGAGCGGGGTGTTGAGGTGTTAATTTTTAGTTAAGTACTTAGTCATATACCATGCACCACCAAAACATTTTAAGACCAAACTTTCAATGACAACACGGACCTTAAAATGGCAAAGCGGACCTCAAACAGCATTAAAGCGGACCTTTGTCATTTTTGGGGGGATCGAGGAGAAAAATAAACCCCAAATAATCAAAAAAGGGAGCGCCGATTCTCCTACAGGGAACTGTGGGGACGGTTGGCGTGGATGCACGGCCCCTTTTTCCTCTTTTTTGTGAATTAAAGGAATAGGAAGTTGAGAGACCTTAGGAAGTATACTTCCTGAATACCCCCTGACCTGACCTGAAATGAATAAACACTTGAAACTATACCCTCTGAGCCACAAGTCAGACTACCCAATTAGCCTTCAGAGAATTCCACTGTAGTAGATGTACTCAATGCGCGGATAGGCTTCCTCCTTCTAGGAATGAACACCTAGACGGATCAAGGAATATTACGCTCCACCCAGGTAAGGTCAAGGCACTCACGCGGCGGGAGCCCAAAGGACTGAGAAGTCACCCGAGCCTGTCTTTTACAGGTTGTGTTAAGGGGGAAAAATACAGACTAGGAAAGGAAGAGAACAGCGAAGAACAGGAGGTACAGAGATGGGGTAGACTAGCGGAAAGGCAAGGGAAGGGGAAAGGGTGGGGGGAAATGGGTGGTGTGAGGCAGGGAGAGAGGGGAATCCCACCAGGAAGGTCACGGAGATTCTCACTCCTGAATTCTGAATAAAAACTCTTACTGCCTTCATTTCTGTTCTTTGCTTGCGCGGAGTGCAGGAGGTAATGTGCGAAAAATGAACGAAGAGGATATATTCAGAAAGGTAAAGGCCGCGAAAAAAAATACACCACGGATAGCTAGAAGGAAACCGGAAACTCCTACCTCGTGAATTGAAACCAACCCAGAACGGAAGAACCCGCGCTCATCGGGAGGAGTGTACAGGGGCGGTCGGAACGGGATGATAATTCAGGGTAACAGATGGATAAAGAGCGGGAGAGGGGCGGAAGAAAAGTGGGGGGAGGGGGGGCGCGCGGGGAAGGAGGGGCCCGGATAGGGAGTGGAAGAAGGGGGAGGAAGGGAGGGGAAGGAGGGCAATGGAACTGGGGGACCGGAAAGAGGCGGGCGAAGTGTGGGAGTAAATTGGGGAGTGGGCGGAACAAGGGAGCCAAGAAGAGTAAGGGAAGACGGTGAATCAATGGAGAGTGAAGAAGGCAAGTGATGTAGGGGCGGAATCAAAGGGGACTGATGTCCCAGCAGGAAGACTTGGTGTTGATGGGGAGTAATTAGATTGGCCCATGAAATAACTTCACGGCTTGCTGCTCTCTTCCTATGAATGTCCTGATTGAATATTATTGAATATTTTTTAAAATATAACGAATTTGAATGTACGATGAATTATTATTTAAAAACAAGTAATATAGTGATTAGTTTTCAATGCATGAAAATGCATTCACTCTGATCTCTACAATATCGTGTTTGAAATCCTACAAGATTGCACATGCACACACCCTTATACCTTAGTTTCTTGAACCTTCAGGTAAAACTGGCCCAAGTGGTTGGTTAGTTCATCCTTTTGTGTTCATTTGACAATATCGCCATTGCATACCAGTACATCAAATTGGTGTTGGAAATAGAAACAGAATATGGAAAATAGAAAATAGAAACAATCTGAATGGAAATTTGGATTGGAATAGAAATTAGAAATATGAATAGAACACAATAGAAGAAACATAGACAAGAAAGAAAAAAATTGGTGGATTTGCTCTTAAGGATCTCGGGTCGAATCGACTTTTCGAAAAAATAAAGTTATTAAAAGATTATCACAAGGGAATACACAGTTAATTTTTTTTTTTTTTAATTTTAGTTTGATCTTTGTTGATTTTGCATAGGGGTTTGGGGGGGGACCAGTCTGTATTGTTTTCAAAAAAATCATATTTATTGCAGTCTTGGTTAATGCTTTCCTTACACAATATTAATAATTCAACAATGGTAGTGGCTGATTTTCTGAGTCTCCACCTTTGGGGGAGGAACGCGAGGAAACTATGTAATCCCCAAGAGGGGAAAAAGGAACTGCACGGAAAATTAGCAAGAAAAAGAACTCTTTCGTTCATTGCTAGAGACAGAGGTAGTTTCAGAATCTTTCCCAACATCCACTGGAAAGAAGTTGTTTTACAAGACCTTGTTTCTATGGTTATGGTGATATAGGAAAATCCTCAAGTCCATTGGCATAGGCCTATATGTAAAGATGTATGCAAACTCTTAGAGCCTACTATGTCAATCATTAAATTCCATCACTACATTCTCTATAAGATACAGTAATGCCACACCATCACACTTTCTAGTCACTTCAGATGGTAAGGCCCATAAAAAAAGTGTGTACACAGAAGAGATATGTGAAAAATACCGTAGCGGTTCTCGAACCGCTAAAAATCAGCCCTAGTCTTGTCCCGAACGGCCCTTCTATCGACTAATCCATGTCTCGAAGGTGACCATCCTAGTTTAGTGATGACGGGGACGAAAAGGGGAAAGAAGCAGCGGACAAAGACCCCCCGGGGGGGGGGAGTGGTTTGTGTGTGGGGAGGCTGCGGGGAGAGAAACCCAAGTTAGACTGTTCGGCTTCTATCTCTCTTTCGCAAACCGTTTCGACCCTCTTACAAAACCTCTTATTTAAACCCTACAAATCCCCCTTCCTTAACACCCAAAAAATACCCTTAAACCCCAAACCCCCCCTTAAACCCGGGGCAACCCCCCTTAAAATCGTTTGCACCCACCTTTTAAACCACAACAAGACCCCCCTAAGCCAGGACAACCCCCCCCCCCCCCTTAAACCCGGACACCCTATTTTTTTTAAAACGGACACCACCTTTAAACCCCAACACAATCCCCTGCTTAAGTCAAGAAAACAACCATGAAACCGGACAACAGACAAACACATCATTTAAAACCAGATAACACTCACCGGCGGAGGAAACACAAAAATCAACCCAATGAAACCCGCAAAACCCACCTTAAACCCCAAAACAATCCCCTTAAACCCAACAACCCCCTCTTAAAGCTGGACAAATACCCTTAAACTCGGACAAACCCCCCCCTTTAAACCTGGACCAACCCCCCTTAAACTCATGCAACCACCTAACCAACAACAAGCCCCCTTAAGCCAGACCCCCCCCCCCCCCTTTAAACCAGGACAAGCCCTTTTAAACCCGGAAACCCACCTTAAACCCAACAATCCCCTTAAGTCCAGACAAACCCCACTCAAACCCGGCACACAAACCCCCTTTAAACCCAGACAACCCACCTCTTAAACCCCAACATCCCTAACCCCAACACAACCCCCCTTAAAGCTGGACACACCCTTCTTAAACCCGGCGGACAACCCCCTCCCAACCTGGACAACCCTTAAACTCGATGAACCACACCTGAAACCACAACAAAGTCCCCTTAAACCCAGACAACCCCTTAAACCCGGACAACCCTTTAAAACCGGACAACCCCACCTTTAAACCCCAACAATTCCCCCTTAAGTCCAGACAACCCCCCTTAGAACCGGACAACCCCCCTTTCAACCCAAGACAACCCACCCTTCACTTAAACCCCAACAATATCCCTTAAACCCAAAAAACCCCCTTAACCCCAGACAATCCCCCTTAAGCCCTTAAAACCCGGACAACCCCCCTTAAACCCGGAACACCCCCCTTAAAACACGGGGACCAACCCACCTTAACCCGGACACCCACCTTAAACCTCATCAGCGCGAGAGCGTACATGATCCCACCCCTCCACCAAGTTTTCAGCAAATCGGACTAAGTTATGGATTTCAGATAGTGTGTTCACAAGGTTTTTGGGGAAAAACCCCAAATTAACTCATTAAGTATGCAAAATGAGGTACCTAATAGCATATGCCATTGCCCATAATCAATCAGATGATGTGTGGACGCCGCCGACGCCTTAATTGACTGATAGCATAATTCCCTTCTGCTTTTCAAAGCCAGGGGATAAAAAGGGCAATCCAAATGCATTTTTTTTTCTTGTTAATTAATTCAAAATGCAGAGGTTTTTTTAATTGCGTTTGTATAACTTAGCCAATTTTCTTTTCCCTAACAGTTTCTTAAAAAACATTTTCAGGTGAGCGAGGTAAAACACTAAAAAAAAAATGCCTAAAAAAATAAAAAACAAGCACAAATCTTTGAGATAAACTTTTTTTTATTTTGGCCCTATTAATAGTTTTAATATATAATTACAGTTGCAGTCTTCAAAATATACTTTGCCATTTTTTCTCCCTCCGCCAGTTAGAGATCTTCCATAATGTTATACAGGCTGCAGTGCTATGCAGAAACCCAACACTACATTGGGGGCAAAATATAGAGCACAGGGTAGTGGCCCTGGAATGGGGCAAACCTTTGGATATCAGCTACCCCACAATACAAACTGGAGTAGATGTACACACAAAGTTGTTCAATTACCTAATGGGTACTATAGCTGAAGCCATGCATTTTTATACCAAATCACGCTTTAAATGTTTTTGTGAAATTATAATAATTCAAATGAATCAAGTAACCTGATAACCATGAACATGATTTGAAAACACTACCGAAAAATCACAATGTATTGATTTTTGCTTAATATAATGGGAGTTGTGAAGGGAAAAAAAATCTATGCATTCTAACTCTATATATAAAATCAATAAACACATGTTGGAAAATTTATTATCTACAGAATAAGAGTGGTGTATTAATAAACAAGAATATCCCTTTTTCAGGAAGCTATAAAAAAAATGTGACATACAGATGTCACTTCCTCCCATCACTGCCTCACCTTCCAACAAAAAACCCTGGAATTCACAAATGTTCGATGAAACACAAGACTAGAGAAAAATACACGTCGCGGTTCTCAAAACCGCTAAATCCCCCTGGCGGAAGCGGTTTACCTAATCATCGCGAGAGTACATGATTCCCCCTCCCTCACCCAAGTTTCTTATAAAATTGGAGCGATTGAGCCCAATTATGGTCGAGCTATGAGTTGCAAAAAAATTGGGCGAGACGTAGTTAGTCGAGCCGATATTTTAAAACGCATAGCGAGGCAAAAATGTTGGGTGTAAATCATCCAAATTTTATGATTATCATGTTGTTTCAGATCCGCTATTTTCAACAACTTGGGACTCCTCCAAACAGGATTATCATCAAAATCGGACGTATGATCTAGATAGTGTGTTTCAAAAAGCTTTGGGTAAAAAGTACCCCAAATTAACTCATTAATATGCAAATTAGGTACCTAATTAGCAATGCCACGCCCATAATCTTAATCAGATGAAGGGCATAGCAGTACGACCCACCCACCAAGGTGTCACCAAAATCGGACTTATGGATCTTCAGCTAGTTTGCTAAAACCCCAATTATTAACTCATTATTATGCAAATTAGGTACCTAATAGCATATGCCATGCCACTAATCTAATCAGATGAAGGGCATGGCCAGTACGATCCCACCCACCAAGTACATCACATAACCCTTATGGGTCTCATGGTTATCGCGTTTACAAGATTGTGGACGCCGAACGCCTTGACTGAAGCAAAATCCCCCTTATGCTTTCCAAGCCAGGGGGTTATAAAAAAAGTAATAATGGTAATGCTGTATGACTTATGTAAAAAATCATGCTCATAAAATACAAAGGGGCATATTCTTGACTTGACACTTGGGGGGGGGAGTATTTTGAGGACAGGTGATGGTCCCTGTATGGGAAGTGAAGTCGGGGGGGGGGGCACTGGCACTCTGAAAGATTGGGTTTTATGTGGAAAATCTGTTTTTCTTAAGGACATGCGGACTCTGATTTGATATAAAATTGGATCGATTAGAAGCCCAAATTAATTGGTCGAGCTATGAGTTGCAAAAAATATTGGTGCGAGACGCAGTCGAGCCCAATATTTTAAAAATCATAGCAAGGACCAATTAATATTGGGCGTAAATCATCCAATTTTTATCATTATCATGTTTTGGATCGATATTTTGTTCCCACACATATGGACTCCCCAAAACATGAGAATGACTTACAACTGATTCAACAAAGTGATCAGATGATATTTTACCAACTTAAAATTATTGGCTCTGTAAATTAACCATTTGTTCCTTCACATGCAACCTGATATTTTTTTTTAAATTGCCCCAACCAAATAACTGTACCTGAATCAGATTCTCTTCTGATGCTGCTATCTACTGTAGTTGATTCCCCTTTCTGCTAGATGCCGTGATGTGTGTATGTATGTGTGTGTATTGGTGTGTGGTTGTTGTGACGGTTGCATGTGTGCATGCATGAAATATTGCTGGGATGTATTTATAATTGCCTTGTGCAAACAAAAACAAAACTAAACCAGTAATCCTTTGTGTTGTATTGCATAACATTTTCACAATCCAATATTCCTGTGTGAAGATGCAGCAGACAGACTAAAACCGCTGGTGCCCTAGTTTCATTTATTTTAAAGGGGAGATGACACGATTTTAACTTAAATAGAATGAAATTCACCCCAAAAAACATATCTGAAAAGTTTTGGCGCCGTACTTCAATCAGTTTTGAGTGAGAGCTAAAAAAATGATTTCGGGTAGCCCCCACTGCATCATTATTAGTCAACCACAATGGAGCCTGTTTTGGCTCTAACTATAATACATCCCTAAAAATTTCACAGGGTTGGTAAATGAGACAAATAGTCGCTTTTTCAGATACAAAAATTATAAAATCTGGGGTTCTGGGGTGAAGCTATTAGTGATCAGGTCATTGCCCTTTAATATTCACTGACTAACAGATTTAATATTTGTTGGGGTCTGACATTACTCAAGTTGCCATCAACACCTGCAATTTTCACATTTGTAATTTTTTTGTGATTTTTTTTTCAATTATAATTAAATTAAAAAAAAAAAAAAAAAAAAAATACAAAAGTTCTTTTGAGCTTCTTTTAGTTTGCCGTGCACCTAATTTAAACACATGCAACACACACACACACAAATGCCAAAAAACATTTTATGATGTGGCTACACTGCTATTTCATTTTTTAACTTATATTGACGCCAATTTGACCATCGGATATTTGTGACCTTGATCGCCAATTAAAGTATTCCGTAAGCTTTCAGAGCGGGAGAAAAAGTGCCGTTATCTTAAAAAGATAGTCAATATGAAATGGCCACTTCTCTGATGAATATGCCGCAGTCACCTTTTAATTAGATGATTTAATTAACTTTACGATATAATTTCAAGAGAAGAGAATCCTCACAATATGCCTGAAATCTAAATGAAAACATGCAGATACTGTAGTGCTAAGGTTAATAAAAGAGGATATGTGTTCAGATACCTGTGAGAAATGGTTACCTAAAAGATTGGGCTGAGAAACCATATGAGGAGCCACTCAACTTTTGAGTATCAAAAAAAAAGCCACTAAATTTCAGCGTTGTTTAGCTTTTATTAAGGGTAATTTAGGGAGACCACAATTTTTCCCGCTACTATAAATTGGGGGAAACTTTCCACATCAATTTTAGACAATGGGGGATTGGAATT
>JAMKCH010076635.1:0-45997 GCA_023653785.1 Ophioderma brevispina | reverse complement strand
AATTGTGTACTAGTATTGTGTGTCAGAAAATGTTGACACCTGCTGGAAAGAATACAATAATTATTCCCGGGGGTACCTGGTACAGGAGCCTGGTACCCAACTGCCTCCCCTAGTTAACATGGGTTCCGGCGGTGACCCCTATACGCGAGACCAGAAACGGATGCAAATGTACACCTCTATCCAGAAGACCAGATCTGTTCAATGGATCCCTATTTTGATACCAGACCTATTCAATGGATACTTTATCGCGAGACCCAGGGTCCACCAATGGAATTTAAAACCGTAGATTTTACATGCCATTTGAGCTATTTTATTGACTTTTTTTATCTGTTTTAGCATGAAAATCAATACTAAAATCATCATCAGAATTCAAATCAATTCAATGCAAACATCAGATTCCCGCCGATTTTATAACGCTACCTGAACTGAAACTAAAATGTATCCCTATGGTGAACTTTACAGAAACATATATAGGTTTGAATTGATCCCTATTTGCAAATCTCGAGACTTTCATACTGTTATGCGTATAAAATACCTCAGGTATATCATTTTCCTCCCTTAAAGTTAAAGAACTTGATATTCCACTGTAATAACCCGCTTAAGATTTTGCTTTTACATGTTTTGAAAGGTGCATTTATGTCTAAAATTCTTGATCGATTTAAATTATCAGGCTATAATAAGCTTGCATTGTATTTTAAAATGACACCTACAAATGTAAAATGTTCAGTAAAATAACGTCGTTTTGACTGGCAGGTAGGACTCACAACAGTTAAAACGACTTTATTTTTACAGTTTTTTGCCCGTTTCGAGTCAGTTTTTAACGTTTTTTGCACATTCACAAAGTCCCCGGCTGACAGTCAAACAACGTTTATAAGAACATTGTTAACATGTATAATTTTACTTTCATGAGGGATTTTGGTCCATGAGTTTTCGGCATGATCAAAAAATTATGATCACTTTCACAGCAAAAAGTGCGCAGTAACCAACTTCTTCTGGGTAACTGATTGATGACCTTCGTTACAGGATAACTTCGTTTCTGAATAGGTACATAACTGTAATTTTGCTAGACTATCGGTATGTTTTAGTCAAATTGTAGAAAAAATAAATTGGCTTAAATTGAAAATGATGGGGTTTCTGGCCATATCAATTGACCATTCGATACGAAAATATTCATTTTTTTTTTTGGTTAAAAATCCAAAAATGTTATTTTTCCTCAAATTTACACCCTTAAATAATTCTTAAACTAACAAATGTTGATATCACAGCGATAATCATGTAATTCTCTTCAGAATGACCAAATTTGCTTCCAATTGATAATGGCAATCAAAAGGTTACGGCTAAAACCGGTTCGTTAGTCAATCGGCGGCCATTTTGTTGGAACGCCACTTGGATTTCTATTTTTTCGCAATCGTTAAAATAATCCAACATCAGTTTTTTGATTCCCTAAGATGTTCCCCTACTTGAATCTAGTCACCAAAATCTTAGAGAGCATCCCGGGCAAAATATTTCAGTTTAAGATCAATTGGCTCCCTAACTAACAGCTTGATAAGATTCGGAAATTCTGCACTGTGTGTTCATTACGTTCTAGAGACTTCATAAACCTCAGGTGGTCAAAATTATATGCGCATTGATAATGGTAAAATCCGGGATGGTCTCTGCTATCGGAAGCTGAAACAGAATTCAAACCAGACTCTCCGTTGGTGAGTGTTGGTGTTTTTTTTGTGTTAGTAACGTTGCGCATAAAAGTCAATCCCAGAAATTGAGTGTTGGAAAAGTACTCCCTAAATAATCGTAGATCATGCGCGATATAATGTGACGAGTGAGATGTACTATTTGCGTCGTGTCACTTTGGTCAATTCTGAACGCGCTGTCTCATCTATGCAGGTTGACATTTACGTTTACTCTTACTCTAACGTTTGCCATTGCAAATATCCATGGCTATTTTCGGCAGTGGGAACCAAGTTTGAATTGGGAAATGCAATGGGAGTAACTTTGGTTTCTGTCATAATTCTAATGCACAGAATGTGTTTGGACCAACATGGTTGCATGACACTACAATGTACACACGGCATTCGTTGTGGGTATACTGCAAACGCGGTTTTGAACTTAGGTCATTCTTTCTGTTATTTGCATAAAATAGAATTTACTCCCACATGGCGCGAAAGTGGTCCGTCGGTGAATTAGCGGTCGGTGACTCACATCGTTTACGCAATACATTAAAACATGTACAGATTCAATAGAGTACGCTAATTAAAACTTGTACAGATTCAATCGAGTAGGTTTTGTTTGTACTGACAGTACCATCGGAGGGGAACCTAACAGGGTTATGCAAATATTAAGACAGTTTGAAAACAAAGGATTGGTCTGTGTTCTACTTTCCGATTGAAGTGAGTAATAGAGGTTTCTATAATAGCACATCAAATGTCTAACTGCCATAGGCGTTCTAAAAAAAAAAATTAATGGGAGAAGAAAACCGATCCTAGACACAGCCGCTACGATCACTCTGAGAGCCAGGTGCGTTTATATCATATGGCTATGTGGAAACACAAAGGCATTCTGTCACACTGAGTTTATACATGTGTGGCAGGAGATATAGTCCTCTGGACTCACAGTCCGCCTACAACGGTGAAGAATAGGGCGCTCGATTCAGTTCACTCTTCACGCAACATTAGTTTCACGCTTTATTCCGTTGTCGTCTATGGAACCCGGAGTATGGCTCCTGCCGGGCCATATCTCCTTTTACACCGGCACCATCCATGTGCTCCGGAAGAAGAGATCATATTGAGCGCTCATAATGGGGAAGTTGCGAAGAACCATAAACGTTTAACGCGAACGCCTATTCGTAAGCCCATGATATACGTACTACCAGTCGCAACGAGCGATTGGCGTGCGCAATACCGGATTTTGACCCAAGATCAAGTGTTACGCATGCTCTTGAGAAGAAATCGCCCGCTGCGACTGGAAGTATACCACGGGCTTTACGCCTGTCTATTGAAAATCTTGTCAAACAGGGGAGTGATTTTGAATAGACAGGCGTAATAGGCGTTGGCCTTAGACGTTTCGTTCTTGGCAACCTCCTCAATACCGGTGTGAATGTAATTCTAGTCCGCCGGGAGCCACAGTCCGGGCTCCATAGACGACAACGGAATAAAGCGTGAAACTAATGTTGCGTGAAGAGTCAACTAAATCGAGTGCCATATTTTTACCGTTGTAGCTGGACTATGAGTACGGCGGACTATAATTACTTCTACTCCGGTGTAAAAGGAGATATGGTCCGGCAGGAACCACAGTCCGGGCTCCATAGACGACAACGGAATAAAGCGTGAAAATAATGTTGCGTGAAGAGTCAACTGAATCGATTGCCCTACACTGACCACATTAATTTGTCATGAAAAGGGTCTTATCTGACAAATCAAAAATTTTTCATGCAAATTATTTTTTTTTGATCATTCAAGAAAATAAAGCTAAAATGTTTTCATAATGTTCAATTAACAATCATCAGTTTTTCAAAATATTTGTTATCGTCACACATATTTTCCTGACTTACAATTTTTTTTTAAATTGCATGACAAATTAATGAATGACAAAAGTGTCGTTAACTTGTCATTTTTAGTACATGGCAATTGTACATGAAGAACTAAATGACAAATAATGCATTCATAATTTGTCATTTAATTTGTCATACACTAAACTTTAATTTGTAATGCACTAGAAATGACAAATTAACGACAAATTTCGTCAATTTTAAAAAGTGAAATTTTATGAACCATGAAAATATCTGTGATGATAAAAATTATTTTGAAAGCTAATAATTGTTAAAGGGACATAATGGCATGAAAAAAATTGACATAATGAAAAGGACCCTTACTTGTGTCGCAAAACATGCTAGATACACGGTAAAATCTGTCAGGGATGTGAACACCTGGCTTTTCTGTCCAGAAATTGCCACAACTGCCACCGCCAATCCCCCGGGAAGGGTCCCCCCCCCCCCCCCCGGACGCTTCCCTGTTTTTTTTACCTGTTTTTCAGAATTTAAACATCCAAATGTTTTCAAACTCTTGGAGGTTATTTTCCAGTAAGGGTCCTTTTCATTAGTCAATTTCTTTGTTCATGCCATATTCCCTTTAACTGACATTATGGAAACATTTTTTAGCTTTATTTTCTTAATCATTAAAAAAAATCAATTGCATTACAAATTTTTAAGTTGTAAGACCGCTTTTTCGTGACAAATTAATGTTTTCAGTGTAATTGTTCACCAGTGTTGGCGTCACTGTGAGACGCGGCGGACCATATCTCGTAACACAAAACCGGTTCAAACTGCCCTGGTCTGGTCCTAAAGCCTAGAGACCTCGGAGTTAAATTCAGAAGATTGGACTGCCCAAGGTGATTTATCAATTTTTGTCATCTTCCAAAGGGAGAACTACAACAGGAAGTGCTCAGCTCCAAATACTGTGATTATGGGTGTCATTTTGTTAAATGCGTTCTTGGTCTTGGGTGTTTTATAAGGGGCAAAAATTTGTACAGGGGTAACATAATAAAAGTGTTTAAATTGTTTTTAAAATATAGGCCCATTTGTTTGATTACTCATCGGTTTCTAAAAAGGTTAGTTTGTCCATAATTTATCGACTATTGTTTAGTCCATAGCTCAAGGCTGTTTCAAGGTCATTATAGAAGGTCTGATGTTTGTTGAAACTTGATTTTAAAATTGTTCATTGTGTCATACTCAATAAGAAAATGTATATAGATTATGTGTTTTCCATCATCATCAACACAAAATGTCCACTCAATCTCTGAAAAATACTAGGTCACCTGGACAAAATTGCTACAGAAGGTTTTCTTGCTGTAACTAGCAGTACAAGATCCCGCAAAACAACATATCAAAAGGTAGAAAAGGGAAAGTCTGGCAAGACGGCTAATTTTGCTCCAGTTTTTTAATATTTGACATGTTTTGCATGGCTAGGCCTGCAAGGTGTGTAGCACTTGCAAATTGAATGTTAAACGTGAAAAGTGAATGGTTCTTATTCAAGATGGCTGCATTTCACACCGCAAAATTAAGTTTTTGAAAACAAAAATTTGAACGGCAATCGGGATGGGGAGATCTTTATTTATCGCCGGGTATTTAGCAAATTATTATCAGAGAGGATTTATTAAAACACCCTTTGGCGTCAATTGTGCCGGGGGCACTCCCTATGGAAGCATGGGTATATGTTGCCTCGGTCAGGAAAAAGTAGCGTCTTTCCCGGTCCTTTTCAGTGTACCCAAAAAATACGGTTTGGGGTCATCGGTACACAAAGTTAATAAAAAATGAGGTCATCAGTATGCACAAAACTTAAGAAGGGGGCCATGATGTTAAAACATGAGGTTTAAGATAGGAAGTGCCTCTTTTCCGGAGTTCCAATATGCCATGGATATTTACAAATTGCCTGCATGAATATAAAATTGTTAACAAATGTACACGTAGGCTATGCGAAAATTTGAATTTGGGTGTTCAAAATCTTTAAAAAAGTGGATGGATAATTTAATGCAAACTTGTGATAAAGTGGGATAGCAGGGAAAGGAGAAAAGGGGGGGTCATTGAGTATGTGAACATTTTGGTAATAGCTGGGAAAAGGTAGGAGCGCATAGCGGTTTTAACAGCAGCATTAAAAACGGCGTGTCAGCATTCTAGATGTCACCAAAAGTCTGCATCTCACAGCTACGCAGCTTCTCTAATAAGGGATGTGATATGTTTGCACAGATCTACTACAAAGATCATTTAAGAATGCTGCAGATAAAGTCAGCCGAAATCTAAATGCCAAACAGACGGAATGGAATACACTGGACCGTCAATGCGGACGAGGGAATATTCCAACCTATACTGCACTACAACACGGTACCCAATTAAAAAGGTTAGACCTCAAGTACCTCGGGACCTATTTTGACGGAGCAAGAAAAACTCAAGAGTTAAAGGGTCGTGGCCTGGTCGCTAATAGAATCGTCCCCATTACATCAAAGATTTTTACCGGAAGTGGTCAACATTTTGGATATTTGCAAGAACTACTATATTTTTTTACCCTGTGAAATTTAGGGTAAAGGATATTTAGTTTGGAGTTATGAGCGAAAATGTAACATTATTGTGTTCGAACAGATATTATTTTACACAGTATAGGCTAAGAAAATCACGTTTTAGCTCTCACATGAAAAACGGTGTTGAAATGTATCGGCGCAAAATTTACAGATGGGGATTTAGGGGTGATAGATTCATTCTATCAAAAATAAAAAACTTTTTATTTACTTAAATCGGTCGTCCCTTTTTAATATATTGCATAAATAACCAAAATAAGTTGCCAAAATCCGCACATAGGTTTAATGCAAATTAGCAGTCTTGCCATGCTTTCCGTTTTGATATGTTGTTCGGGCGGAGGGTTTGTACAACAAGTTACAGAAAGAAAACCTGTAGCATTTTATCCAGGTATTACCGTAGATTGAGTGGAGTATAAAACGTGAGGACTTTTACAGATATTCTAATGATCTTCCATAAACCCTGTGGACCACGGGCTAATATTTTGCCCTCTTAATTATCATCAAAATGTCATTGACAATGCACCTGTATATTTTTAAGCTTCTGTACAGTAAGCGAACATGTGGACACCATTTTAAACAAAGGACTGAATCTGAAGTTTTTAACCCCAGTGGGGACCATGTAATCCGTTTTGCCTTCTAACTCTTGTACTATACCCTTCAGATAGGGCAAAATAAACTTTCTGTATCCTTGAAAGGTACTGAATATGAGGATACTTAAAAACACTTTTTGGCCGTTGTATATTTTGACCCGGGATAAACCTGCCCCTAGAATACATCCAAGAAAAGCATTTGTTAAAAAATGACCCCCATGATTTTTGGATCCTCATAAATTTTGATTTAGAAAAACCTTGGTTGCAAGGATTGTATATGAAATGTTCACAACAAACAGATTCCACATGTACTATATAGTAATCTACTGATATTAATAAGGATGTCGCCAGTATAGATAACTGATGTGCTAAGGATCCGTCCAGCGATGAGCCCAGTGGTTGATAATAAAGGCGAAAGTCATCACAGTTGGCTCGAGGTGGGTGAAGAATATTGCTTAATGCTCATGCTAAGGTAAGGGAACTGAGAGTGCAAGGTAAAACATAAAACAAACAATAATGATGATTCAATAATGACATACGGTAATTGTTATTGTCTTTTACTAATTTTGCAAAAGAACCAGGGTCCTTTGCAACAAAAGTCAGTCGAGAAATTTACGAGCATACAAATAGAAAAAAGGTCTATTTTGATATTTGTATGACATGGTAGCAGTAGTGAGTTAGACAGTTTCGGTTGCTAGGGCCATTCTGCCACGCTTGACTAAAATCGTTTCAAAAGATGTGGCCACCACTTTGTGTACAAATTGAGTTATGTTTTAAAGTGTGTAGGTTTCTTTTTTAACTAATTTTAATACTTAGTTACCAGGTAGACAAGGATAATGAATATTTATTAATCTTTCCCTGGAGATAGGCCAGCGACATCAAGGGTGACAAAAAAACCATGTGCAGTTGGCCGAATTCGAACCGTCGACCCCGTATTACTAGCACAGCCCTCTGACCAACTGAGCTATCAAGTCGGGTTGGTAGAGAGCGATAGAGATTAATCTATAGGTGTTAGGTCCGAAAGGTGTCCATCGCTTTCCTAGCGGAATAGCATCAGAACGGTATATGGACATATGAAAGTATAACGTTCTGATGCTATCTGCTAGGAAAGTTTCGGACCTAACACCTATGATGATATCTATCGCTCCTCTACCAACCCAGACTTAATTAAGACTCAGGTGGTTAGAGCGCAGTGCTAGTAATACGGATGGGGACACATATGGGCACGAATCGATGGCCGGGCCAGCGACACCGTCGTCGCGTGATATTCATGGGTCATGGGACTGGGGCCCGAATTCGCTACTTTTCTTCTTCCCACTTCCCTCATTCCTTCACTCCCTCCCGAGAGATAGGAGGGAAGCAGATGTGGCGTTAGGGTTAATATACCAATCATTCGAAAGTGTTGGTCTAAAAAGAATTATTAAAAGTACGAAATAATATTTGAACCGGATATGATGTGAAACAGCTTTGGGAAATGCAACACTAACGTTTGCAAGTTCTTTCGGAAATCATGTTACTCATGAATATCAAAAAAAAAGGTTAAAACAAAATAATGCGATTTTTGGGGATTTTCATTAGCTATTTGTCCTGCCGATCTTCTAAGCAATAAATAAGATACGGCAATTGTTATTGTCTTTTACTAAAATCGTCTCTACATTTGTTCGAAATACCAGAAACGGCTTGACAAAAGTAGAACCCCATGAAAATGTAATTCCGCGTAACAGCCTGGGCTCGGGCAAAAGAGTCTGAATTCCTTGTCCATCACCCGGTAATCGGGTTGGAACTAGTGTTAGACAAAGGTTCCCAGAAACCTAACCAAGTAAAATCACATTGTATGTCCAGCGTCAACATCAATTATCTGGCTGATCAGAATCCTAATATAGTGATAAAACATAGCAATACTGAATTCTGTTGTAATTTGGCGAACATTTCAATTATTCATGGCCAATGTCTACACAAATTTTGAAATTGTAATTTTGTGTATAGATTTTGGAGGTTCAATCAAACACTAATACAATATAAGGCAAGCGATACTCAATTGCTCATCTGTAGCTCCGCCTTTTATAATAACCAATTTCTCACATTTATTCGGCAACGAAAAAGTAGTACAACATTAACTGATTAATGTCCAATCTGATGAGGTACTGGAAATTTACACATTATATCTTCTGTTTCCAAAATATTATTAGTCTTTTTTTCTCACCTAGTTGAAGCGATGGCTCACTGTCGCGTCCAGTTACGTAAGGGATTAATTTTGTTTAACGAGAACACATCTTTGCAAGAAGATGACAACTGATGACCAATGTATAGACCAGTTAACAGCAATGTTTGTAAACATGTTAGGGCCTGGTATCTTGAAATAGGTCGGCCTGACTGTTACACACTGGGCAATTGTATCTGTTAGAGTTTTAATACTATGGGCCATAACGATTCGCAAGCATGGATTCGCAGGCAACAAAAGAAGTGACGTAGGATGTTAACTGGTCTATACGTATCGCGAACGGACCCACAGCAGTGTCTAAAATAGATTCACAAGCGATCTTGGTATTTTTAATGGGCTTACTGTATTTTGCGAAACGAAACAGGACTCCCATTGGATTACACGCTTTATTCCGTTATGCACGTTATGCATGCATGACGGAATAAAGCGTGTAATCCAATGGGAGTTCTGTTTCGTTTCGTTTCGCAAAATACAGTAAGCCTTTTTAATGCGGATTTGTGCAAACTATACTGACACTGTAGCGTGTTTCGATTTACTGGAACTTTCTTTTTCTTTCCAGACAGATCTAGCACCTCATAACTTACATGTTAAACCTCCAAATCCGGGCATCAATGCAATGCTTAATCCAATGACCCAAGTTTGCGTAGAAAATTGCTGACGAAGAGCGGGAAGCAACACGCCTAAAGCTTTAACTATTCCAGTTTCCAGGAACATAGCAATAAAAGCTCCGAGAGATACTAGCCAAGCCCATCCTCTATCTTTCTCCCCTACGATAATTTCCATCACTCCTGATGAGCTCGTCAATGTAATCCTGTGAAGAATTGTAATAGAGAACTCAAGAATAATTCAACATAATATACTATGGTAGCAAATTGTCAAATTAAAATTTTTCTGGTCATCGAGAATAAAGCTGATTAAGAGACTTTTGAAATATAAATGTTTTGAGTAGAACTTAAACTAGTCATCTAGAACAAATAGTACCTACAAATGCTCATTCCAAGTATGAGATGAATCGATTTTCCGTTTTCAGCAGTAAACCTTTATGCAACGGTATAACAGTCCTATAGAATACCGTGTATAACAAATTCATGATTCGGAATTTTATAACAAAGTTGTGATTTTCTATATAAGACTTCGATTTGAGCTTAGTTATTTCACACAGTGATTAGTAAATGGACAAGCATTATGTATATACAAAAAACATGATTTGTTTGAAAAAGATTGCAGCCCTCATCGGGAAATCTCTGAGTCAGCCTTTAATAACCGTCTTGATAGAAAACTTGATTCCTCGATAATATAGAGGCAGGAGCATGGACCTAGGTCAAACATCGTCGTTCATCCTCCACTACAGAAAAGGTCCACACAACGTCCCCGCGAAATTCTAACATGCAGATGAAGCTGTCACAGAATCTAAATTCATGTTATATTCAAAATTGTGTCCAAGAAGCTATATGCCACTGTGTGGCACACATACAAGCTCCTTGAAGTGGCTGATCCAGGATGCATCAAAACCCATCATTGCCTAGGAAGAACACTCAAACCATCCACGAAGTCATCCAGGACATTGCCGTAAAAGGGTGTACTTTTCATCATATGGGTTTTCCTGCCTGCGGATGCATTAAGGATGGGTATGGGGTCTGAAGCAGTGACTTTGAATGATTTTTCTTAATTTTCCTAAATATGGTAATCAGTTCCACATCATATTGTAGCCCATGTCACAAAGTTTTAAAATTCATGTCAATTTTTGCTATGGTTGCCATTGTAAACCACGTAAGGCCGCTGATTGGCTAAACCTAGAACGACGTAACTAAATAACTAAAACAAGCTACTGGGGACGAAACTTGGGTGGCATTGCATGGGGTAAAACCTGTGAACCATGAAGCCGGAATTTTTGATACCGTTGCCACTGGCAACCGGCAATCGACCAATCACATAATTCATGGCGTAATTGAATTTGGAACACATTTTTGAAAATCGGGCTTCGTGGTTCACTAGCCCTTTTTGTGCTGAATAGGTGTGCCATATTTCATGTGTCATAGCATGTAGTGTTCTCTAGTTAACGTTCGTTTTCTCCGTTTTGGCTGTTTGCGTATTTTAAACGAAACGAGTTATAGACCTCGAAACATTTAGACAAAATTGAGGGCGCTTTTGATGTGAAATATGGATTTTAGTTCAAATTTCATTTTATACTGATTATCATTTTTAATGAAGATCATCGAATTCGGTGCATCCATTGTCCTGTAATTATTTTTTAAAGAATTTCTTAAATATCGAGGGTGAGAAACAAAAAATACACTAAAAAATCACTTACCCAGTACATTTATTACTTTACATTATGGATTTCATTTTTTTAAAATAGGTACCCATATGGCCGTCTACGAGCTTCTACGCCTATGTCAGCGTTTACGGGTGCGATTTCATAGTGGTCAGTGTCCCTGTGGAAGCGTACCAAGCAACATAAATGGGAAACGGATATTAGGGCACCAGGACAATGAAAAGAGTCTCCTTTTTACTGCTGTAAGTCAGTGTTTTGGGAGGAAAATTAACGTTTCTGCTCTATGATGACAACATGAAGTGATATACGAGTGACCACTAGCAGCATTGATCCTCAGCTACATGTACCTTACGATGGGATCTGTTATAGACCTAGTCACTTTACTTAAAGGTCCATGGCCCGATCGCTAATAGCCTCGTCCCCAGAAGCCCAGATTTTACCGGAAGTGGTCAAAATTTTGGTATCAGAAGAAAGCTACTATTTTTCTCATTTACCCTGTGAAATCTTAGGGCCAAAGGATCTGTTGCGTGTGGAAGTAATGAGCGAAAACGTTACCCAATTGTTTTCGGACAATATTAATTTTACACAGTACTCTATGGGGCTTACGAAATCACGTTTTCTGCTCTCACATGGAAACGCATTGAAATATCGGCGCGAAACTGTACAGGTGGGGTTTTTGAGTGAAGGCCAATCTATCAAGATGAAAACTTCATATCCTTAAATGAGGCCATCCCCCTTTAAAAGGGCTTGGCCTTGTTAACCTCACTGCTTCATATGACACAGTATGGCATCGAGACCTGGCAATCAAGCTGCTGCAGATCCTGCCTGGTGGACGAGTGGTGCTTTACATTTAGAGCTAATATTAAATTCAACTTCCTCCACAAGAGAGCGATGGACACCAAAGTAGACGCTGTAGACTGAGAAATGGTCCCGGAAATGGTATCCTAAGGATCTGTCCTACCTTCACTGCTGCTCATTTTGTTCATCATAACAGAGACAATTTCAAGGAAATATAGTTATGTAGATGATCTGACTATGCAGAAAACACACAGAGAAGGCAGAATATCAAAAGTTTCGACAGAGAGTCCATAAACACTTTGGTTATAGTAGATTTCAAATTAAATGAGACTCCTTGCATATTTCGATAGGGGATGTTGATATGTGGTTCAATCCCCGGCCATGCGGTGACTAGGCCTTTATTGCCATTACAAAACATATTGTGTCCATGGTACAAAGTTACTGTACAGAATCGGCTTACTGGAAACTGATGCTTTCAGTTCTACAATGGTCTGTTAATGATAGACGGACTAATGCCATGGTTGGCCGGGATGTCAAATCCTCTTTGCACTAATCTCTTAAAGGTCCCAGGAAATGCAAATAGAATTGATGTGGTTTGTGTCAAGTCTACAAGGAGGGACCAGAAAGCATTCAATATTTGGGTTGGTGATGACATCATTTGTGGTATTATTGATTTTTCAGAGAGTAATAGAAAATTCCAGGTGACTGGTGTGAATCTATTCATGACACTGACTGAAAATCAATAGTTTTACTAATGATATCACTGGTAGTGTATTCTTTTTTCTGGCCCTGTTAATCGGAATGGAATGTCCCATAAAGATTTGGAGTAGGTTTATCATCTCATTTCCTGGGACCTTTAATACAAGGTTGACCCATTTTTGAAGGCCCAATAAAAACTTAGTTGTGTAAATCCAGGTGTGTGCATTGATATAAGAATGCATTACTTCTCGAATGCTGTAATAAGGAATGATATTTTGCAGTGTCAAAGGTAAGTTATGTTCAAATAATGTTTAATGAAATAATTGCTGGTGTTTTCATCCTTATCCTGAAACATCGAAGCTATCTTAGATGTGAAATAATGTAAACACCCCAAAAAAAGTAAATGCCCAACCTGAAATTTGTCTGTCAAGTTCAAACGATACATCGGATTGTACATTATGGGATATAATTGGAAGCGGTGCTTATTTACGCGTATTTTGACACCTCATTTGTGGGGATCGACTGAAGTTATGCCCACATGACCGAGCACACCCCAGGATTTAAAAGTTGCAGTAAAACCTATTGACAATCATGGAAGTCAGTGTAATCCTCTTCTTCTCTGCATGACTAATTCTCTTTCTCTCTATAAAGAATATAAAGAAAGGAAATGAAATCGTTGTTGATAATTTCTTGAATTTAGACCTTTGGTTCTGGTTCTGGTTCAATACTACTCAACGCCCCCTAGTGGGAGCCAAGCGAGTAGGTGGTGCTTTGAATGCGGCAAAGTGCCACTTTTGCTGACATCATCATTTTTGGAAAAAGGGAGTGTGTGTGTTGATGCCAAAAGTGTTTATATTAAAGTTATAATAATTTAATTTCAAAATAGCTTATAATATGTGATCATAATAATAAAAATATATTTGCTATAAAAATCACAGGGTCAAGCACTTTTACATACAAATGTATACAAAAATGCATCAAACGTGCGAGACTTGCTTGCTTAAATCGAGCATAAAATTTGAACAGAATGTCCTATTTACCTCAAACAAATGCAAATGAAAGCTGAAAGTTTATACTTTTCTACCATGCTATAATCTCAACTAAGCTAGTAGACTCATTTTTTTTCAATTTGAAAACCTAGACCCCCCAAAAAATTGCATGGCTTCATTTTAGTTATCTTGTTCTAACCATGTTTATTACTAGTAGCCTATATTCGTCACACTCATAGAAATCTAACAAGAAGAATCAAATCGCGTGTATTATGGAATTATGAATTCCGTTTATCACACCTTCATAGCCGCCATATTGGATTTTCAGCTGAATTTCTGTCAATTCACTGGTTTTCCTGCTTTTTGAAATAAAACAAGGGAGAATGTTTTTCAAATGTTGATGTTTCTAAGCAATTATTACAGAATAATCTTTCATATAAGACATTGCATGGCTTCGACGTATTTATCTTTTTTTTCTGTCGATACTGATGAAAATGGTCGAACAGTCTGTGTACACCAACAGCTGTGAGTCATGCTAGTAATGGTTAGCGACTCTAGCTCCAATATGTAAATCGGCATCCATATCCTTTAATTTTACTCGTAGTGAGTAGTAAAAATAATAATTGTAACTTTACAATCCGTTTGACTATAATAATTGTAACTTGATATCCTCAGCTCATATCATATTTGCACTTAGAAAATATGGGTATTGTTTAATAGCCTCTGTTGTATATCTATCGTTAGTCAGACAGCAGGTCACGCTTTGTGCCTGCAAAGGTCATGATCTCTTAGCACGTAATTGCCAAGCCAAGTGCCAGTGCCGAATCTTTGCGAAGTGTTCCGAAATTAAAGCTTAAATTTAAACCATTTTAATTTGACCTGGTATAAATGTTTAGATGCGCTAAATAAGTCATGTCAAGAAAGTAATTTGTAGTCTGTTCTTTGCCTAACATATCAGAAAATGTATATTCTTTTTAAAAAATCCTGTGATAATAGTTGTTTTTAAAATATATTAAATTTTAAGATGTCACGTACTGTTCCAAAACAAACCGTGGACCTGATCGTTTCCAACAAATTCTGGCAAACTGAACATTGGCAAACTGTAAATAGGATATGTGACTTCCTATGTGCCAAACCTGGTTTAAACCTGGTTTTAACCGGGAGGCTTTGACCACCTAAAAGTGGTCAAACCTGCCCAAAACCTAATTCCGTACATAAATATTCACACAAAAAATCACGTTCTTCAAAACTTGAATGACATTACATAATTTTATTTCTAGAAACACATTTTGAAAAAGATTTGCCTTTCTAATCTAGGCAGGCTGCACGTTTTAAGGGTCCCATTCTGAAGGTACTGTCCATAAGTGTCCAATCTACACTACTGGTCAAAATCAAATTTTGTACATTTATAAACCTAAGTGAGAACAAAATGCCTTGATTTCAGTTTTCTAAAAAATAATTTCAGGAAAAGTGTTCATAATGATATGATGATATGATACTTTTCACTTATAATTTACTTATGGTAAATTTCACACGCATGACCTAAAACAGTTCAAAAAATAATATGCACATACATATGGTCAAAACCTGGTTTGTTGTCTCAAAACAGTACAAATATAGATGGACAAAACATAGTTCAAATGCATGCATGGTCAGACATTATCAAAATTTAGGTCAAAACATAAATGTATGGCCGATCAACCGTAGACCTAGTCACTTTACTTAAAAGGGCTGCTTGGCGTTGTTGACCTCACTGCTTCATATGACACAGTATGGCACCGAGGCCTGGCAATCAAGCTGCTGCAGATCCTGCCTGAAGGACGAGTGGTGCTTTACATTTAGAGCTAATATTAAATTCAACTTCCTCCACAAGAGCGCGATGGACACCAAAGTAGACGCTGTAGACTGAGAAATAGTCCCGGAAATGGTATCCTAAGGATCTGTCCTACCTTCACTGCTGCTCATTTTGTTCATCATAACAGATACAATTTCAAGGAAATATAGTTATGTAGATGATCTGACTATGCAGAAAACACACAAAGAAGGCAGAATATCAACAGTTTCGACAGAGTCCATAAACACTTTGGTTATAGTCGATTTCAAATTAAATGAGACTCCTTGCATATTTCGATAGGGGATGTTGATATGTGGTTCAATCCCCGGCCATGCGGTGACTAGGCCTTTATTGCCATTACAAAACATATTGTGTCCAATTTACTAATGTCATGGTTGGCCGGGATGTCAAATCCTCTTTGCGCTAATCTCTTAAAGGTCCCAGGAAATGCAATTAGAATTGATGTGGTTTGTGTCAAGTCTACAAGGAGGGACCAGAAAGCATTCAATATTTGGGTTGGTGATGACATCATTTGTGGTATTATTGATTTTTCAGAGAGTAATAGAAAATTCCAGGTGCCTGGTGTGAATCTATTCATAACACTGACTGAAAATCAATAGTTTTACTAATGATGTCACTGGTAGTGTATTTTTTTTTCTGGCCCTGTTTATTGGAGTGGAATGTCCCATAAAGATTTGGAGTAGGTTTATCATCTCATTTCCTGGGACCTTTAATACAAGGTTGACCCATTTTTGAAGGTCCAATAAAAACTTAGTTGTGTAAATCCAGGTGTGTGCATTGATATAAGAATGCATTACTTCTCGAATGCTCTAATAAGGAATGATATTTTGCAGTGTCAAAGGTAAGTCATGTTCAAATAATGTTTAATGAAATAATTGCTGGTGTTTTCATCCTTATTTTGAAACATCGAAGCTATCTTAGATAATGTAATAATGATAATAATGTAAACACCCCCAAAAAAGTAAATGCCCAACCCTAAAATTTGTCTGTCAAGTTCAAACGATACATCGGATTGTACATTATGGGATATAATTGGAAGCGGTGCTTATTTACGCGTATTTTGACACCTCATTTGTGGGGATCGACTGAAGTTATACCCACTTGACCGAGCCCACCCCAGGATTTAAAAGTTGCACTAAAACCTATTGACAATCATGGAAGTCAGTGTAATCCTCTTTTTCACTGCATGACTAATTCTCTTTCTCTCTATAAAGAATATAAAGAAAGGAAATGAAATCGTTGTTGATAATTTCTTGAATTTAGACCTTTGGTTCTGGTTCTGGTTCAATACTACTCAACACCCCCTAGTGGGAGCCAAGCGAGTAGGGTGGTGCTTTGAATGCGGCAAAGTGCCACTTTTGCTGACATCATCATTATCATTTTTGGAAAAAGGGAGTGTGTGTGTTGATGCCAAAAGTGTTTATATTAAAGTTATAATAATTTAATTTCAAAATAGCTTATAATATGTGATCATAATAATAAAAATATATTTGCTATAAAAATCACAGGGTCAAGCACTTTTACATACAAATGTATACAAAAATGCATCAAACTTGCGAGACTTGCTTGCTTAAGTCGAGCATAAAATTTGAACAGAATGTCCTATTTACCTCAAACAAATGCAAATGAAACCTGGAAGTTTATACTTTTCTACCATGCTATAATCTCAACTAAGCTAGTAGACTCATTTTTTTCAATTTGAAAACCTAGACCCCCCAAAAAAATTGCATGGCTTCATTTTAGTTATCTTGTTCTAACCATGTTTATTACTAGTAGCCTATATTCGTCACACTCATAGAAATCTAACAAGAAGAATCAAATCGCGTGTATTATGGAATTATGAATTCCGTTTGATCACACCTTCATGGCCGCCATATTGGATTTTCAGCTGAATTTCTGTCAATTCACTAGTTTTCCTGCTTTTTGAAATAAAACAAGGGAGAATGTTTTTCAAATGTTGATGTTTCTAAGCAATTATTACAGGATAATCTTTCATATAAGACATTGCATGGCTTCGACGTATTTATCTTTTTTTTCTGTCGATACTGATGAAAGTGGTCGAACAGTCTGTGTACACCAACAGCTGTGAGTCATGCTAGTAGTGGTTAGCGACTCTAGCTCCAATATGTAAATCGGCATCCATATCCTTTAATTTTACTCGTAGTGAGTAGTAAAAATAATAATTGTAACTTTACAATCCGTTTGACTATAATAATTATAACTTGATATCCTCAGCTCATATCATATTTGCACTTAGAAAATATGGGTATTGTTTAATAGCCTCTGTTGTATATCTATCGTTAGTCAGACAGCAGGTCACGCTTTGTGCCTGCAAAGGTCATGATATCTTAGCACGTAATTGCCAAGCCAAGTGTCAGTGCCGAATCTTTGCGAAGTGTTCCGAAATTAAAGCTTAAATTTAAACCATTTTAAGTTGACCTGGTATAAATGTTTAGATGCGCTAAATAAGTCAAGTCAAGAAAGTAATTTGTAGTCTGTTCTTTGCCTAACATATCAGAAAATGTATATTCTTTTTAAAAAATCCTGTGATAATTGTTGTTTTTAAAATAAATTAAATTTTAAGATGTCACGTACTGTTCCAAAACAAACCGTGGACCTGATTGTTTCCAACAAATTCTGGCAAACTGAACATTGGCAAACTGTAAATAGGATATGTGACTTCCTATGTGCCAAACCTGGTTTAAACCTGGTTTTAACCGGGAGGCTTTGACCACCTAAAAGTGGTCAAACCTGCCCAAAACCTAATTCCGTACATAAATATTCACACAAAAAATCACGTTCTTCAAAACTTGAATGACATTACATAATTTTATTTCTGGAAACACATTTTGAAAAAGACTTGCCTTTCTAATCTAGGCAGGCTGCGCGTTTTAAGGGTCCCATTCTGAAGGTACTGTCCATAAGTGTTCAATCTACACTACTGGTCAAAATCAAATTTTGTACATTTATAAACCTAAGTGAGAACAAAATGTCTTGATTTCAGTTTTGTAAAAAATAATTTCAGGAAAAGTTTCCATAATGATATGATGATATGATACTTGTAAATTTCACACGCATGACCTAAAACAGTTCAAAAAATAATATGCACATACATATGGTCAAAACCTGGTTTGTTGTCTCAAAACAGTACAAATATAGACGGGCAAAACATAGTACAAATGCATGCATGCTCAGACATTGTCAAAATTTAGGTCAAAACATAAATGTATACATGGTAAAAACCTGGTCAAAATATACAAGTGCACGCATGGTCAAAACATGCATGTTCAAAACATACATGCATGGTCAAAACATAGTACAAATGCATGCATGGTCAAAACAAAGTCAAAACATAATACAAATGCATGCATGGTCAAAACATATTATGCCTCAACTCATCCTTACCTTCAGCACCTTTCAGGACCCCACAC
The DNA here is from genome assembly GCA_023653785.1 of Ophioderma brevispina. Taxonomy (NCBI): domain Eukaryota; kingdom Metazoa; phylum Echinodermata; class Ophiuroidea; order Amphilepidida; family Ophiodermatidae; genus Ophioderma; species Ophioderma brevispina. The sequence goes on along the minus strand of JAMKCH010076635.1, from coordinate 27,076 downwards.
ATAATGCATCAAATTAAATCCATTGCACATTCGAGTCATAAGGAACACACACATTGTACATTATCAATTTATGTTGTTTTTTTTTTTTTGCAGTTTCATAATTAACAATATTTGCTCTTTCTGTTTTAAAGCGACACTGGCATATTTTCACAAAAATATGAAATTTCTTCGATTTGATCGCAAAGGATAGTCTAGGCCATTTGAAGAATAGAGATATATTTTACATATAAAAATAACATACCCAAACAGATAGGGACATTAATAAAAGGCTAAAGACATCCAGGTAATTTGTATGTCTTATTACATGAATATCTTAGACTAGTACTCAATGATATTAAACCACAAAGGTCACAGACCGGTCAAACAGGGTTCATGCTATGGGAATCAGGCTCCGACGTGCGTTTTCTTGTGTTAAACGCCATTTTCGTCGTCAGCTGAATAAATGTCGCCGACGACAATGATTATAGAAATCGTTTCGTTACCCATAAGGGGGCTGATTTGGTCTTAAACATTTCAGCATTTCAGGTGCAAAAATATCAATTTTGAAAAATCGTGAGGGCGCACTATTTTTTAAATGTGCCAGTGTCTCTTTAAGTACCTGAATTTCTTTAAAAAGACATCTCATTCAAAATGCAAATGGTGTGCCCGCAGGCGGAGTGCCAATCTCATTGGCGTTTAGGCCAGACTCCCTGTGTTAATGTTGCTGTGGGGGCTCCTCCCGCACAGCGAGTCTGTTCTGCATTCCCAGGTTGGTTGGTTGGTTGATTAGATTGAATGGCGCTTTCAGCAACAATGGCTATGTGCGCCAATTACTATGTAGACTACAATCAAGTTACGTAATTCAATTCACATCAGTAGACAATGGTGGACAGGTGTACGCTGTACTTGCATCTCAAACACCAAAAAGGGATCGTTCCGGAGCCACAGGTCAACCGGTTATGGTAGATAGGCCGCGCACCACAACTATACGGTACTACGTCTATGTGAACATAACCGGATCAAAGCTGTACCCCATTTTCAAGTTAGCTCACGCCAAGACTTTCCGTCATATCAAAAGCTAGAGTCGCTAGGAACTGCCTCAGTAGGGATAAGCAATGATTCAAAGCATTAAACCGGGTTGGAAGAACACCAGTAAGCCTGCGCTATCCGTCGGGTACCACGTGGAGGGGGGAGTGGGGCGGCCCACGTACACAACTATACCGGCACGTTCGGACCTTACCAGACTCTGCATCCCGCATGTTACGGACCATTTTATAACTCGTGGGTGGAGAGAGGCAAGCGAGGTAAAGTGCTTGCCCAAGGCACAACACATTGGCTAACGGAGGCGGCTCGAACCCACAACCTTTATGCGGATGAGGCGAGCACTGATCCAATGCACCACAGCAGTCATCCAGACTCATGCATCAATAAGTTCAATTGTTTTAATTTGGCAAAGGACACATAATTAATCAACTGCGATTCTGAAAGTAGTTTGCCCGGTTTTGACCAGTTTAAACGCCTTTTGACGGTTTTGAACGGTGTGGCAGAGATAAGTCCTCAGGGCGAACAAGTCCGGGAACAATGGTGAACAATAGGCGCCAATACGATCAGTTGAATCTTCACGCCCAACATAGTTCAGCTTCATTTTCGTTGTCGTATATGGAGCACAGACTATGATACCTGACGGACTATGATTAACTTTCACACCGGTTAGAAGTAATCATTGTCCCTCGTACTCATAGTCCGGTCCAACGGTAAGGAATATGGCGCTCAATTTAGTTGACTCTTCAGGCAAACATTAGTTTCACGTTATTCCGGTATGGTATATGGAGCCCGGACTGGGCTCCCGCCGGACTTATACTGCTTTCACCACCGGTTTTTAACCGCTTAGACAAAATAGGTTTTGACCGGGCAAAAAGCCAACCCTGAGTTACTTTGGCCTTTTACGACAGCAAGTTTAATTCCATATACCTTTCTCGTGCTAGGCTCTTTTGGGCTGTATGTATTGTTTTCCGTGTGTAACTACAAATAGGTTCGAGAAGGTATGGGGTGGTATTTTGAATATTACTTTTATAACATGCTACTCGGAAGACGGGAATCGAACTGAACACGCGGGTCACGGGTAATGGGTTCTAGAAATACAATGTCCTGACAATCAGATACGCGGTGGATCTGTATATATACTGATGGCAAATTCTTAAGATAAAAATTCTATGGTGTCAAACTAGGCAACCTATGTATGTAGAAATATAAGAGCGGTAGGCTACATGTAAATGAAACTTTAAAAATTGATGGCTCTTTACAGATCAAACATTTTCTAATAATAGCATGCACAAATTTATTATTTTTACAACCGCCACATATATGATATAATTCAGGAATATTTGATTTTCATACTGTCATTTTAAAATTGTATGCAGAACTGCAATTCCTTTAGGGGACTAGATGTCTTCACCTCACTCAGCAGAACCTAGTGTTAGTTCCCGTATATTCGTCATTCAAGATCAAGTTAATACCCCGACTCAAGAAACTTGTGCTATTCAAAGTGTGACCCATACTTTTATGCATACTAACATGCATGTCGTTCCTTAGCTTTAGAAAGCTCTCTCGAAATTTGGAAAGGACTTGCAATTCCCGCAAGATGGCCGCTAATAAAAAAGGTGGACCGAACTCTATTGCAAAAAGACAAAAATGAACAACCACCTACCCATGACCCGGGCCACATGAACATTTTAAGGAGATCTGACAAAACATTGGCTTGATTTAGAGGGGAACTTCCCCCTCCCCCCCCACCCCCAAAAAAAGTACTAATCCGCTTCAACCTTTGAGAATCAAACTGAAAAGGTCTCATCCGACGCCGTCATTTCAAATCAAATGGCTGCTTTTTTCAACAAAAAAATGTCAAAACCTAACACATAATTAGAAATTATACGACAAACAGGACGGTATCAGTTCAGATTGTTGATTTTTTCTCATATCTTTGGTCATAACCCTATACAATTGCACTCAAATGGCTAAATACATTCAACATCTTACTCCACGGATAAACCAAAACACTCTCCTATATTTGCTTCGTATTTAGCAAAGCACTCATTAGCAAGTTAGCTTTAACACTAGTTACTCGAAGATTAATGGCCGGAGTAATCAATACAACTCATGTGGAATTTGGTTAACGCTCGTCAATAGACGGTGACAAGGACAAAGTGTTTTTAAATATGTTAAATTTAAATTGCGACAAATTATTTCGTTATCAATCCAATTTAGCATGTTTTAACCAAAAATATTGTTTTAAAATGTTATTTATATATCATACTCTAAGTGTATGCTATATAATCAATTGCTATGATGGCGCGGCCGCTCGAGCTAACCAAGTCAAGCGCTCAAGCCTGTTATTTTCAAGAACGCCATCAAGCTCATTGATTATCTATATCATACTACGAGACAATCCGATGTGTTCTGGGAAATACAAACACGATTGGTTCTGTGCTATATGTGACCTTGCCTACAACAATGGCAATACATGACGGGCGTAAAAGGTCGAGATTTTAAACCCACGTTGAGTTTGTAAAACCCACGGCGAGTTTGTAAATAAAAATTCCTTTAAAAGGAAAGGGCGAGTCAAGGGGAATATCCATGTAAAAGGTATGGGAAGGGATTAGTGAGATGACATTTTGTGGGAGTTTTTGCAAGTTGACTTATTTGATTTTTTTGGACACGCTTAGCCGAGGCATACATGAACGTAAATATTTAACACAGAGTGAAAAGGGGCTTCATATCCCTCTTACATTTACGACTTTTTAAAGGGGAAAAAATGCGACCAATCAAAATACAAAATACTACACCTTTTGGAAACAATCAACGCTATATACTTACCCACCTCAAGATTGACCACTGCAGACTCACCAGCAGAACTGGAAGAAACAATTCTGGATATTTTGCATGCCGATGGACGTAAAGTATATTACATGATTCGGCACACGTACCAACGTGATCACTAACATTAAAGTCCTTTTAAAAAGAATCTTAGGAGCTCTTCCCCAAAATGTAAAGCTCCCACTTTGAGCAACATTGTCACCCAATGGCTTCATTATTTTTTTCTTAAATTTTACCTCTGTCACCCAAAGACTTAAATTTTTCAAAATTAAAAAAAAATGTTCACCACGCCATTGCATTATTTCAATTCATATACAAACATATACAAAGGTTTATATCCCGACTTTGCATCTCAAAACTGTACCATTTAATTTGTTTGAAAAAGATCCTTTGACCAGTCAATTCTATCTATTTTCAGAGCGGCAATTCGAGGTTGTGTTGCTGAAAAGATATACCTTGAACCGAATCGCATTCCATCGAGGCATAACTGTAAACTGTGCACAACGAGAGATAATGGACTTTTGTATTAAACTTCGTTCATACTACCACTGCAATGGTAGTGCGTTACTTTGTCCGATATACTGACATGCACAAAATTAGTCCGAAAATTAAAAACCATAGAATTACTTTTACCCTGAAAAGTTTTGACCTTCGAACATCCGCACTAGATTCAACTGTACATGAATACTACAAAGCATTCCATAGAACAACCGTTCTGAATAGGTTACTCTCAATGTCCTGAAGAATAAGAGTAGCTTTACACACAAACTTAGCAGAAGAGAGCGGATGATCTTTGTTGATAATTGGTGATTGATTGCCTGCAAATTAATAGTTGAGTCGTAGCTCTGCGCATTCCGGCGTACTAACACACCGTATCGTCCGTGTGAACTTGCACAAAGTAGGGGTGGCCATACTGATTCACAACTATGAAATTGGTATTGAAAACATAGTCCAATAAAGAACATACTGACTCCAATTAAAAAATCAATTGTATAGATAAAAAGTTGCATACATGTGTAAATGGTACGTGTATCTTTTTGTAACCGCTCGCAAGGATTAAGGAGTTAATTTTTACTATACCCCTCTCATAAAAATTATTTTGCTTGCTTTATGTGTGTCTAACTCGAATTAACCCATTTAATCAATCCACTGTTTCTAGATTTTTGTTAATGATGGCGCCCCAAAGGGTACAACATGTATAGCCTCTAAACTGTTTGTAATGATGGTGACCAGAGTTACACGTGGTATACCCCCTAATGTTTGTTATGATGGTGACCAGAAGGTTACACATGGTATAGCTTCTAATGTTTGTAATGATGGCGATCAAAGGGTTACACATGGTATAACTATCCAATGTCGTAATGATGGTGACGCAGAGGGTTGTCACATGGTATAGCTCTTAATTTTGAATGATCGTGACCAGAGGGTTACACCCAGGGTATAGCTGCTAATGTGATAATGAATTGTGACCTGAGGGTTACACTGGTAATAGTCTCCAAATTTGTAATATGGTGACCAGAGGGTTACACATGGTTTAAAAGCTTCCAATGTTTTGTAATGATGGTGACCTGAGGGTTACACATGGTATAGCTTCCAATGTTTGTGATGATGGTGACCAGAGGTTACCCATGTATATAGGCTTCCAATGTTGTACTGATGGTGACCAAGGGATATCACATGGTATAGCCTCTAATGTTTGTAATGATGGTGACCTGAGTGTTAACACATACAACAACATCTCCCTAATGTCTGTAACTGATCGTGACCAGAGGGTTACACACTGGTATAACACATAATAACAGTTGGAAGACTTCGAAAAGGAAAGGTTTAATATGTGCCCATTTAAAATACTCAAATATTAGGCAATAAGATGGACGACCTAACTAAAGCTATTGATAGAAAATGAGTGTATTGATGTTTTCACAATAATGTGAATCTTGGTTTAAATATAAATATAAGTGACAGCGAAGTAACCATTTCCGGCTACAATAATGTTTCGTAGGGATAAAATGAACAACATACTGGTAAATTCTGAGGGTTGTTCTATCGATAAATGAAAATATAATTCAACTCATAGAAAAGACCTGGATAATGACATTGAAGCTCTTTGTTCTAGGTGAAACCAAAGTCTTCTAAGGTCTGTACCTTTTACCGCCATCCAAGTGTTGGTGGTATTATTTCAATAGTTTGATTGTTTTTGTGCAAGGATTAATTTTGAGGAGATGGTCATTTTAGGTGAATTTTAATTTAGATTGTTTGACTGATTATACTGTTTATGAAAGTTTATGTATTTTTGTGTGTAGTAATCATCTCACACAAGATTGTACTTGTTACTGAACCCTCTCGTGTGACTGAAACATCTTTATCTTATTACTTAATTTGTGTCTCAAAGCCCGATGACGTTTAAATTCCGTGTCGTGTCATTCTGCTATTGGTGCCATTATATGGTCAAGTTCTGCAAGAACATAATAGGGATAAGTTAATCCAAGACGTACTATTCTGATGTTTATAAGAAATTATTATGAATTAATTTTTAGTGAATGTTGCTAGAATAAAACTGGGATAGTGCTACGACTATCTGTTAAATGATCGTAATCGGTGCCTGGAATATATGGAAAGACATGTTCGTTGGAGTATGTAATAGTCATGTGCATAAAAGTCAGGAGGATTAAAGGGACAGCATCGCTTTGCTACTCCGAAACATCGAAAAAATCATCAAAATTCGTATTTTTGTTATTGTTGTTACTGGCATGGATGTGATCAACATAACTGTAAGTGGTTTTGGCTTGAAATCCGTGTATTCGTTCGTTCGTGCAAGTCCAAAATCACAGGGGAAGATCCGTCTCGCCAGCTGATAGTGTCATCATACCAGTTGATCAGGCCTGGATTCCTCTTGGGACTTGTAGGACCTCACAGTCATCATGATGTGGCTAATGGTTTGTGGCTCTCCACAAACGCAATTTGGTGAAAGTTCTACTTCAGATCTTGAAGGAAGTTCTTTGTGCGACCAACGCCAGTTCTGAGTCTGGGCTGTCCACAAACTGCTTTAGGTTCAAAGTCGAGGATGACCATATGCTCATACATCTGTCATTGATCCAGGTTGATCGATAGGGATACTGTGACTGGCAGTGTCAGGATGGGTAGCAAAGTGATTCCGTGGAGTTCTCTGATCCTCAAAGGGTGTTGGTGGGGGATTAGGCTACAGGTTCATCCCATTTTTTGGCGAGACGTCGTCTGAAGGTTCCTCATTAAGGTTTGAAGGAGCTATGACAGACAGAATTGGAAGATGTTCTACAGGGCGGCGCCAAAGCAACCACTAACACGTCTATTGCATCATTCAGAAAGACATCAATCTTGTGTGAATGTACACTGTGTCTCCATACTGGTGCAGCGTATGTCAGCAGTAGAGTATGCCAAGGCAAACAGTTGATGGATGTAAGGTGTCAAAAGAGGACCCATCAGTCCTGCGAGACTTCTGAGGAGGTTGACACGAGAATGAGTCTTGGCAGCGACTGCCTTGGGTGTGGTTGAAGCGTGAGGCTGCAGTCCATTGTGAAGCCAAGGTAATTGGGGTTGGGTCTTGTGCCAGTTTTTCTCCATCTAGAGTGATGTTAGTCTCTTTTTGCGCATCGGTTTGCAAGGTGGAAAACAGCGCTGACGGTCTTGGGTTTGGTGAGTTTCAAGTGCCATCAGTAGAAGAATGGCTTACTAGTGATTAGGTCTTCTGGCAACACTGTTCTAGGGGACTCAAAGAATAAGCAGCTATTTCAAGTGCGTGTCGTCGCGTAGGAGTACTGCGAACAATCTTAGGCATATCTGAGCACGTAGATGTTCGAAGAGACTGGATGCCCGGACAGAACCTTGTGGGGACAAACCGAAGTTTGGATTTCTACTGAGTGCACATTGATGTCTCAGGACGAAAGATCTGGTCTTGGAGAGCAGCATAATGAAACTTGAAAGTTGACATCAGAAAGATTTGAGTAGCTTGAGGTAGAGACATCGATGCCGACTGTATAGTACGCAGCAGTAGGTCTATGAGCATGCTCCAAATTATGTTCTTCTGGAAGGCCTGTATCGATGTCATGAACTGTCTTGCTATTCTGATAAGTGTTGATTTACCTCTTCGCACACCAGCTTGGGTGCGGGGTAGATTTGCCTCGACACCCCCCCCGATCATTGATCCTGCCGAGTATCAGGACGCTCAAGCAGCTTATAGATGTAGATAGTAGCGAGATGGGTACTGTAACTCTTGGGGTTCATTTGCGGGTTTCTGGGCTTCAGGATTGCAGGACCTTGGAAGTCTTCCATATGGAGGGAATAGTTGACGTCAATGCAAGTAGAAAGGAAGAGTTGGAGCCAATCGACAGCTTCGGGTACCATATTCTTCAAGAATTGTATGATGTTCATTGCCAGGAGCTTTCCGTGTATTAAAGACAACGCAGACTTTTTATCTGATTCTGTAATTTTCTATACGGCGTCTCAAAAAATTCCGACTTGAGATCAAAAAAAGCCTTTCCGTATGAATATCCCAGATTTATAAGCGTATATCATGCACCAGACCTGTTACAGTTTGACCTCAAAGACAAATATTATTCTCTTTTTGTTCTGTACTGATGGTAAACCACATATCGTGTTTAGTTTGTTTGAGTCGTCATCGCTGCATGTCAATTGCGGGAGATGGTATAAAAAAAATCCTTCCAATACATTTTTTCACTATTTGGGTTTTTCCTAAGTTAAAGTAGTTATATGGAATTGTACATAGTTATCTTTGATGTATAAGCTAAAAAAAGCATGTCCACATTTTTTGTTATTCTCTCGCATTATCGCGATTATCCCTTTTTAAGGGTACCTCCCACCTGGATAACTCCCGAATATAAAGAGCTCTCCCATAAGCGGGATATCTGAAAGAAAAGCACAATGGTCACATAGTGCTACTGATGGAGGAAGAGTGCGAGGGACATGCGTAATAGGGTGAAACTGACAAAGCGATTCCCTAAACGGAAGTATTGTCATGATTGTGATTAAATCTAATGTCACCCAATAGCGCCAAGCTTTGGAAAGTCTGCTGTGAGCATTGGTGTTTAGGATCGAATAATTGTTTCGAATGGGTATTAAGATAGATAAAAGAAAATATCACCAGCATGAACGATCATTTTTGTACCGTTGGACTTAGTGTTAGCCGTGCAAATACAGATTGTGATGTGAATTTTTCTGACTTGAATATGAGTAAGTTGGTTGCTCACCAGAATAATACTGTAGTGTATATGGTGCTAAATCTTCTTAGGTTAGCTGCACCGTACTATCAACTTCACTTGCCCATATATTTTGGTAATATGTCTCTTGAAATGGGTATTGTACCTGATGAATGGAAAGAAGCTCGAGTGACGCCTATTCATAAAGGTGGTGATAAAGACGATTTAAATAATTTCCGCCCAATATCTGTACTGCCGATCATATCAACAATTCTGGAGAGATTTGTTCATGATGCATTGTATACTTTTTTGCAACGTCATAATATTCTGGTTAGAGAGCAATCTGGTTTCAGACCCCGCCAATCAACACAAACCACTATTCTCGATGTAACAGATTATATTTTGAAAGCCATGGATAGTAAAAAAGCCACTGGTATTATTTTTCTTAATCACAGTTTATTACTAAAGAAACTTCATGACATTGGTGTGCGTAACAATGAGTTGAAATGGTTTATTTCTTATTTAAATGGGCGTAAACAAACAACTGTGTTGAATGGTGTGTCATATGATAAGAAATTCATCACCATTGGTGTTCCGCAGGGCTCGATTCTTGGCCCGTTGCTCTTTTGTATTTTTGTTAATGATTTGCCGTCTATTCTATCATGCAAAACTACTCTTTATGCTGACGATATGGCTCTCATGTATGCTTGCGATAATGAAATAGATATGTGTAAGGTGCGTAATGAGAATCTTTCTAAAGTTGAAGAGTCATCATTCATCAACTTTATTAAACAAATGCATTAAAAATACATCTAACAATAAAGGAAAACATATAGCCCAGGACAGACCTTATCGTGATGGATTAAGAAGATTGCACTGTTCCCATGACCGCTCCTCTTTGGCATGGTAGATGAAAAAAGAAGCGGATAATTTGGAAATTTGGTCTCTGAATTCTTTAAAAGAGACACGAGCATTCACAGATGAAAGAAGTGACTTGAGCCTTTGGAAGTTGTCGTGGGAAATGAAGCCTCTGGAGCCTATCTCTAGTGCAATAAAAGAGACCTCAAAGTCATTATTTTGAATGTCCGAAACCAGCGGAGCATACTTATTCAGCTTGAAATTGTGAGCTTTGTCAATACCATGCTCAAAGGGGGCGGTCAACTCTAAAATGAGAATTTTTTTGATATTTTCCAAGTAAATAACCAAATCGGGAACAAGGTTAGTCGGCGAGCATTCAGTTGGAATTGTTGTACCCTTGGCAAAGCCTGCTTCACCGGGAATATCATGCAAGATAATTGAATCGGAATTGGCAAGACCAGATCGTGCAACAGAAATAATATATCTTAAAATACTATTATGGCGATAGGTATAACAACCTTGTTCCAGAAGACTTTGCAGTTATTGAGAACATGGTGTAACGTCTCTTTGTTCTTGCAATGAATGCATTTGTTAGAAATAACTTTCCCCCACCTTGCAAGGTTGACTCTGGTATTGAGTGTATCACCGAGAGCGTTGACTAGAAATTTACACACTCTAGTAGGGAGATTAAAAATAATGCTTCTCCAAAGAGTGTATGATTTTTCCATGGATAACAGATCAAAAAAAGTTACCCTGGACGGCAAGAGAACGAACATGGTTTTGCCAGTATTGAGACTGCTACCCCCCCCCCCAAAAAAAAGAAATTACAAAGGATATCGTCGCCCACATCACACACTGTCTTATCTGACACTTTTTACTTTTTTGAGATATTTTGCATATGTACTTATAATGTTATGATCTATACATGCACAAAGTTACAATCGTGAAAGTGACCTAATTAGTGAGATATTAATTAAAAATTTTGATCAATAAGCTCAAAACTGCATATCGCGATTTCACATACTGTCGTATGTTTCATTTACACGTAATTTCAATAGGCGTATAATTCACGCTGTTCGTAAAACAAGTTGTTTACGCCTTTCACATACAGCTCTATGTGCGTCGTATCTGACTCGTGCGTAAACATGTCGTATTCCACATAGAGATCTATCTGAACGCATTGAAATATAACTGTGAAATTAGCGTCTTATGTGAAAATACGACTTTTTTGCGTTTCACATACAGACTTATGACTTTGTAGCTTTATATCAGGAATAAAACTGAACTTTCAAAACTCATCAAGGTGAAAACTTAAACTTCAGAATGTTTTTTTCATAATTCAAAATTAAAAAGTAAATTGTAATGTTTAATTCCATAGTACAAACATGAAATCTCCCGGTAGAATTTCAATGGCGATTTTCTCGAAAACGGCATTTCGTCAGATAAGACAGTATGTGATGTGGGCGACGATATGCAAAAGGTAGACAGGTTTCGAGAGGCTGCACCAGGGGCGGAGCCCGAGAGGTACCGGATTTTCTTTGGCATCCATTGAAGTAGAGGTGCAAATGCTTTTTAAAGAGACATGAGGAGATTTCCAGGAAGAAGCGCCCCCAATTTTTCTCGAACCCCGGATTTTTACATATTTGGAATGCTTACCAACGTATTAGATCACACCTGAAGTGAATAAGCCGCCTTTATGTAATAAGATGATGATTTAGTAGTTTCTGTCGTGCACGACAGAAAGTCAAAGCATGGTTTTCTATGGGGAACGGTTACGATAGCAGGCAAGTTCAAAACAAGGTTTGCGGTTTTCTTTTGCACCTGTTTGTCCAATAAACCTTCGAAACGTTCTCGGTAGGTGGTCTTCAACCGATCCAGTGAAATTTGAGAGAAATTCGTATCCTAAAAAATCTCCTCCTGTCACTTTAATAAATCAATTGCAAACAATACTTGGGCATCGTATAAGAATGGTGTTGACTGTTTTTCAAAATTTTGTGCGTATTTAGATTTCAATTCTGTATGGCCAGCCACATAGGCTAGCGGGCAGATCTCATAGCGTTTACAAAGGTGACACACCCCTAACAAGTACATAATTTTGCTAAAATAAATTGTCTAAAATTATCAAAATCAGTTCTACGCATGCTGTCACTTCTAGTATGTGCACATTTTCTTGAAAATGAATTAAATGTCATCTCCTTTTTCCCTGAATATCAGTGACCAAGGGATATCGATGTACACCACGTTCCATTGACTCCAGCAAATAATGGTGCTATTGATAAGTAAATCCGCCCGTTATGAATAGGACAACGGACTTCAGATTCTCTGGGACTGCAAAGCCATTGTTATTGTCCATGACGTTAATAGAGCTTTTGAATTGTTTTCACCGCCCGATTTAGATTGAGCTACAGCCTCATTCACGAAGAAAATGAAACTCAAACTTCTGCTGGGAGCAGGGTTCCCACTTACGTTTTTAACTTGAAGTCCACTGGACCCCATAATTTCCAAATGTTCAGAAATATCTGGTCCAGTGGAATATTTTGTGGTCCCGAGACCAGCCTTCCAAATGTTTTTATGTAGTACTACTAATCAGTTTCCAAATACATGGTGCGTAAGATTTCCTGTTATGCTATTTGGTCAAACTTTTGAGGTATCATGTTTCCTTATTTTAATGTTAACAAGTTGGTTTTCTCTCAGACAATACAATAGTATAAATAGCCATTGCAATATTGTAAATTTGGCAGAAATGTCTATAAATTTTGCATTTGAGGTTTGGAAACATATAAGTTTCGAAAAAAAAATTGCCTTTCAGAGGCTTATAATTATGGGGTCCAAGTGGACCTCATTTTGTTACTCAATCTGAATTTATCGTGTCCAGTGAAAATTCTGTCTGTCATTTGACACCAAAATCCTACTAATCGGGAACAGCTGGGAACCCTGGTAGCAAGTTACTAGCTCAGTGGGGGAATGGCAATTTACTAGCTTATATTAAATTGTTTGGAGTCCCCTTTTCTTTTTGCCTCTTTTTCCTTGTTTAGGCATACTAATCCCCAGGTAAATTGATTTTGGCTTGTGATCACCATTGCATTGGGCCCTTTTGGCGTGTTTTAGACGTTGCTTGCTGCCATCATGTGGAATTGCCATAGTTTTTTTAACAATGTCGTATCACACATGCCAAAATCAATTCATCAACAATTAGAGTATTATGGGCTATTTAAAATCATGTAGCATTTATGTAAGTCTCCACCAGACATAGGAGGTAGTAAACCAATTTAAGTGTCAAGTGAAATTCCTGAGTTTCTCTTGCAATGGTGTTGCATGCTGCGGCCATCTTGAATTATAGCACAAATTGAAGACCGGTGCCTGTTTGTAGGAAAATGGCATGAAACGGCGAGAAATGCCGCTACCCAATTCCTACTTCTGTTTTGTTTTATCATCACCGTGTGAAGAGATAAGCTATAAAATGTATGAGTGAAAACGTCCCTAAAAAAAAAAACCCTTTTTTTTTTTAGGAAATTCTTTTAAAAAAAAAAAAAAAAAATATTTTTGTCAAATAACTGCAAGAACTTCCCAAATTTCATGCAAAAATGGGATCTTTAGAATATAAAATGTATAGTTCAGTGCCCTGTGCTGTCGAATTGTTTCTTCTATGTTTATTTGATTTGTGATTACAGTGTTTTCTCTATGGAAATAAGGAAAAACTGATAGCATTTGACCCTGGGTACACTAGGAGTATCATAGGCTTAAATTGCGGGTATATACGCCATGTTGACGCCGGCACGTTTTTTTGAGACCAAATACCCCCCATATTTTAACCATTAGTTTAAAAATGTTGAATTTTTCCGAGCGCTTTTGCGCGAATCTTGTCTAATTTAAGATTTATCCTTTAACGATTTTAGGTTCTTAATGGCAAAACTTTTCGCGGCGATCTATGCGATCACCCCCCCCCCATGTTGACGCCTATCGCAAGCCATAAAGGCCTTAACTGTTTGCTGCAGCGCGTTGCAGAAAGTAAGCAACGCGTTGCGACATTTCGTCGGCAACGCGTATTGCACGTCTGCCAATTCAAATCATGTTTTCTGTACGTATTTCAAAAATTAACCCACAATGGCGTTGCTAGATATTTGCGCAAAATGGTCGTTGCAAAAGAACTTCACAACAACGCGTTGCTAGCCTTCACACGGCGTTGCAAGCTTCACAACGCGAAGGTCCACAAGCCAACGGGGTCATAACGTTTTGCCGCAGCGTGTTGTGAGAAAGTTCCAACGCGTTGCGACATTTCGGCACGCGTTGCGACCATTTCGGCAACGCGTTGCGACATTTCAGTCAACGCGTTTGGCCGACACCGCAACGCATGCGTTGCGGTGTCGGCCAATCAAATTGCATGAATTTCTGTGACGTATTTCAAAATATAAATCTCACACAACGCGGGTTTGCGACCTTAACAACGCGTTGCAAACCTTCGCACGCGTTGCGGCAATACTTTGACCCTTATTTGCCTCACAACGTGTTATGAGTTTACAACGTGTTGTGGAAGCCTCGCAACGCGCTTGTGAAGGCTGCAACGCGTTGTGAAGGCCATAAGGGTCATAACGTAGTGCCGCACCGCGGTTGTGGATTTATTGTTTGAAATACGTCACAGAAATGCATGAATTGATTGGCCGACGCCGCAACGCGTTGCCAAAATGTCGCAACGCTTTGCTACTTTCTCACAACGCGTTGCGGCAATACGTTATGACCCTTATGGCTTGTGAACCTTCGCAACGCGTTGTGAAGGTCGCAAGGCATTGTGAAGGTCGCAACGCGTTGTGAAGGCTTGCAACGCGTTGTGAGTTTCCACAACGTGTTGCTAGATACTTTGCAACGCGTTGTGGGTCTAATTTTTGAAATACGTCACAGAAATTCGTCATTCTAATTGGCCGACGCCGCAACGCGTCGCTACTTTCTCGCAACGCGTTGCCGAAATGTCGCAACGCGTTGCGGCAATACGTTATGGCCTTTATGGCTTGCGATAGACGCCCGTGCACGTTGTTGATGCTTTCACTTTGAATTTTGTCTTCATGTTTTGGCATATCTGCCATCTTTCTATAAGCTTCCTGACAATGTATACTTTCATATACATGATATGTACAAAATGAACATACCTCGGTACTAAAATGATCAGGAGTGTCACACTCGGGAAGCTAGTACAAGAAAAACAGTGTTGGCATTGAAGTTGTATATAGGTGTTTAGATTGGATTGGATTGAATTGAATTTAATCCATGTGTCATCCACTTTAAAAATTAAGCTCCCTAAAATACATGTATGTATTGTTTGATGCATTTTTTGCATGACTTTAAAAGTATTATGTTTAGTTATTATGGTAGGTGGTTTTCTAACATTATACAAGGAAACTCTAGAGTAAAAAGTTGTTATTTTTGGTTAGATTTGTTGACTTTATGCTTAAATCATTCCAAATTATCAGATTAAACAATAAAATACATGATTAGAGCTTGATGAACATATAGGTTTCCAAAAAAACACCGAAAATGAAGTTTTTACCAAACCGAATTTGAATGCTGTAAAATAGAGAAATTGCGGCTCTACATGTATAAGCCTGTTTTATGTTTTGTGCGTTCACTCATAACGATGTATTCTAGTTCATAGGAAGAGCATTGGAACAGTGAGCAGATGGACATATTTAAGGGGTTGTGAATTTATAAAAAAAAAACATAGGCATGTTTGTGAAAAGTATCATATTTATGGGGATACATTTCAAAGAATCTACAAATCACATTAAAATTTCAGTAGCTCTATTGCTTTTAAAGTTGGGAATTGGTTTTTGGTACACTTTAAATGGTACATTTTAATAGATACTGAAAAACCTATGACCTGTGCATGTTTGCTTTAAACAGTCATTTTAAATTATGTGAAACCAATACTTGAATTGAAAATAACCCACACTTGGTTTGTTTCACTAGAAATCTGTCATAATCAAATACATACAACCCTGTACCGTCTTGAGCATATGAGGTAATATTAGCTGTGATATCATGGTATTATGCATTTCATGAATTATGTTTGGCAATGTATATACATATATAATGGATACGTGTGGTCCAGTGGATAGAACAACCGACTCATGATCTGAAGGGTGTGGGTTCGAGTCCCGCTGCGGCCAACGTGCATGTTGTGCACTTGGGAAATGCACTTTACCTCACTTGCCTCTCTCTACCCAGGAGTAAAATGGGGAGCTATCATGGGAATGTTACAAAGTGCTGATATAGCTGCGCTAGCTACGGTTGCGCCTTTGTTGAAGCGAAATGATTCTGATGATTTCCTACTGACAGCGTAATAATAATTGTGAATGCCATGATACTATACGGCGAATGGCGTCCCTAAATGCCGGGTATTATTATTATGTGTAATAACACAAGAGTTAATTTGCATCCCAGCTGTGTATCAATGTACCATGTTTTTAATTTAATACTCGTCAGAAATACATGAACAAATCAAATACATTGTGATTTTTATTTATTATTTTGTACCTATTTCTGACGAAGAGTTTGCTTCAAAACAGTTACAATCTTTAGATTTCAGGTTTATGCGGGCGCAGATGCATAAGAGACATAATGCCTAACTTTCCACGCATGATTCGGACATTTATAAGAGGCTAAAGACATCCAGGTAATTTGTAGGCTAACTTTTAAGTTTGCCGTAACTTTAACCCTAAAAGAGTCGGGCTTTTTGGACCCATCTCACCGGCGAGGGGGTATCTCGGAAACGGATTTAGCCCTTAACATCCCTATTAAGGTTGAAGGTCATCCTGGGGGTAAATGTTACCCAGTGCTCCGATTTTGCTGAAACTGGTGTCAAATTGTTCGTCTTGCCTTATATTACAATGTTTGGCATTTGGTTTCGTAATTCATGGGCAAAATGTAACAAGGGTCTATAGGGGTCACCAAAACTTGACCTCAAATTGTATACAGAGCTGTCACCCAAAGAATTGAAATTAATTTTCTGCTTCAGTATGACCAGAGCAATAATTTGACACCGGTTTCAACAAAATCTGAGCCCTGGATTTGTTTTGCCCCAGAATGACCTTGAACCTTGTCAGGGCTGTAGCCGAGTAACTAAAGGTCGGAACCTACACAAACTATATCTTTTTTTAATCCTTATTATGAGACAAATACATTAGTGTACATTTAAACACAATTTGACTTGACTTCAAATTTACCCCTATACTAATTTTACCCCCTTATTTTACAAAGTTCCCCACATTTCCTAGAGGTTGAACCCAAAAATTCTGATTAAGCACCCTTCAAACTATATAAAAATTCTAGAATGTGATTCTCGTTTATAACCTTACAAAAAAAAAAAAAAAAAAAAAAAAAAAAAAAAAAAAAAAAAAAAAAAAAAAAAAAAAAAAAAAAAAAAAAAAAAAAAAAAAAAAAAAAAAAAAAAAAAAAAAAAAAAAAAAAAAAAAAAAAAAAAAAAAAAAAAAAAAAAAAAAAAAAAAAAAAAAGTTTGTACAGTGGTAAAATTCTATAATGTTCCAATTGTGTTCAAATGTATACCAATGTTTTCGTCATGTCATAAGGATTAAAAAGTATAGCTTGCCCTATTGGGGGTAAAGTTTCAGAATTCTTTCCGATTCTTTTCAAAAGTGTGTCAAATTCTTCGTCTCATTGTTTATAAAGTAAAAATACAAAAGGGAATTCCCTGTCATAGTTATAGGGTTCATTATGACAGGTTGTTACAGGGTCTATGGGAGGTCAAAAGCCACTGCCCTATAAGGTCAATATTTAAAAGATGTAGGTGGAGTGAATAAGCATGTTTTTGCATAATATGGCCGTACAACATGTACGAGTGGGATTAGTTTAATTAAAATCGGGCTGTTTTGAAAATTTTACCTCACGATGACCTTGAACAAATGTTGGCCTATATTCCGAAAACTAAAGGTCAAAGTTTGGCAAACCGTACATTTTTTGATCAGTGTGACTAGAAGAATACAATAGTCCGCGCTTTAGCTCAATTGAATCATTTTATTTTTTTACCCATGTATAAACTTTACCCCCTTATTACTCAACAAGCACAAGGGGGAGGGACTCTTGGGGACTTTTGATATGTTGCTTCTCACAATATTAGGAAACTATCTTAAAAAATCAGTTATGGCTCATTTATTTCGAGCTTCTGTCTGTACACAGACCTAAAGTTCCAGGACTATATAATGCATATTCTTCTGAAGTATGTTATCCCTGAGGTATATTGTCGAGGTTATTGCCATTATGTGCGATAATCCTACTTTTGAGAGATATGGAAGGGTCCATATATATAGTCTATAGTCGCTCAACGATTAATATTTGTCAAATTTGGATTTTTTACTGTAAAATTTAATTTAAAAATAATCATGGCCACTTTTCAGAATCAGCATTGAAAGAGAGCATTTAAATGAGGTCCAAAACAGGCCGAGTCTTTGTTGGGTTTTTTAAATGGCTTCCCAATTGACCTGACACATTTGGAAAGCCATCTCAACAGTCAATAACGTGTGTGTTATAACATATACAGGAATTGTCCAACAAAATTCTGTATGTTTCGCAAAATATCGCCTCTTATAGTGGACATGCAATTTGCGAAACAGACTTCATAAGCACTAAATAAACTACACCCGCTGTACCTCAGGCAAACAGTAATCCGAATAGCCCTGGGAGCTAGCACAAATTGTAACACATCTCAAGTACAAAGGTTTGAGTGTTAAATATGTAGCCAGTCTGACAGGAACCCCTGAAAACGCGCTTCTAAGTGTCCACGTGTGCCTCTTAAGAAGAGGGAGCCAAGAAAAAGAATTTACAGGGTCAACATTTTTTATTTTAAATGATCCAATATGTGTAAAGTATACCGTGGTTATGCGTTAACCATCAGCTTCAGGAAAGATGTAGTTGTATATGAACAGCAAAAGTTTCAGAGTTATAGGGCTAAAACAGCCAAAATCAATAAAAAAAAGGCAATTGCAGTTGTACAGGGGTCAAATTTTTAAGTGGCTTTCGATGGGATAAAAAAATGTACAAAGTATGGTGGAGCCAGAGGATTAAAATAAGGACAGTTTAGTGTCTCAAATGCTGCCTAAGAACGTACTGGGAAACAAGATCAAGCCCATTGAATTGCAATGGACGTTGACCTAATGTGCCCCCTACATCGGAAACTAAGCATTTTAAGACAGTTAAAACTATTCTTATTTGAATCCTATGAAAACTCCACCCAAATTGTTGCACCATTTTTATCCAAATTCGGAAGAAACTTTAAAAATTTGACCCCCTCTGGTACAACTGAAACTTGCCCCTTACTATTGATTTTTGATGTTTTTACGCCTAAACTCTAAACTTTTGGTGTAACATATTACAACTATACCTTTTATTGAATCTTATGGTTAGACACATAACGTGGGGTTTTCAAATATGCTTTTCAGGGTTCTGTCCGGTGGCAAACATATTTAATCACTAAACCTTTTATATGAGCTGTGTTATAAATGTGTGCTAGTTTCCGGGTTAAAATGAAGGTTTTGAGGAAAGAAAGGAGCTTTAGGATCACTCAAAAAATACAAAATCATTGATTGGAAAACCTATACCAAACAAATCTGTTCGCAAAATATCACCTCCTATAATATTGCGCAACATATTCTTAAGTCTTCTTCTTAGCGTTCTCCACGAGTCATTTGGTTAATGGCTTGTAGTGGGGTCAGGATTTATTCAACTGAGTAAGCTTATCCGGGCCGCGTGTATCAATGATACGGGCGCTGCTCCTAACACGGCCTAACATTTCGCAGTAAGAACATCAGCTGTCGTGCCAAAACAGTCATCCAAATGAAAGGTTTGGTTTTTTGATGACAAAGAAGCTTTACAGAAGTCAAACACGTGCACAAAATCAATCAAAACTACACTCTTATTTGCATTTTCTTTCCGGTTTTTATTACATTGCAACAATTGCCATGTTAATCACAAGCAGATCAGTAAGTAGTTGGGGGTTAACCATATAGTCTAGGACGTTGTGTTGCACATTTGAGGAGGGAAACCCAAAATGTATTAGCTACATTATTTTGATGTGCAAAGGGGTAGCCAATATTTTGAAAATGGATGCTATTTTTTTCAATATTTTAGCTTATTTTGACTAGTATTCAAAGTTTCAGGAAGTTTAAAGATTGTATTTCATGAGTTATTCCCTTAATATCAGTAATGGATAACATTAAAATAACAAAATAACAACTCTTGAATTAATCTGTTCCAGGTTGGCGCCAAAAAATCAAAATGGCCACCATTTTTCCAATAGAAATCAGTTCACCGTACTTTACTCACATTCCTCTGGTATGCTCCCTGTTAAATGCAGCTCGTCCTTCAAGGATTTATATTGGGACCCCTGTTATTTTTAATCTATGTAAATGATATTACCAACGCATGATTTACTTTCATATGATCTGTTTGCTGATGACACCAATATTTTTATGTCTAACCAATCTCAAAACTCTTGAAAATATGCTCAATAGTCAACTTAAACATGTCTCCACTTGATTTAAAGTAAATCAAGATAAACTTAGGTACGACTAACTTTATTCAATTCTCTGGTCAATTGTCCATGGTGACCATCCTGGTTTGTGTTGAGGTGGGAAGGTTGCACTTGGAACAACTTTACCCACTTCCACTGCGCTTTATGCACCAGTAGAAAGTCTATCGGGGTCCTTGCTCTCCCACTTCTGTAATTAGTTGGCTCTCTCTCTTCAAACCAAATGTTGACAATGATCCACTGGTTGTAAATGCGTATGTCCAACAATGCCTCACCTTTTGGTATTTCTTGTACCTTTTCCGTATCTTCCTAAGCACTCTTCATTTCCTGTCTGATCTTCTCCTACATGCGCATTCATGTCCCCAAGCATCATCAAAACTTCCTCTGCATTCGCAAGGTCTACCAATTTCTGTAGCTCCTCTTACAGATGCGTACTTATGTTTATTACAGAGAAGCGCTTAGTTTGATTTCTATTGGTGTAGGCAAAAATAAATCATTTATAAGTCAACCTTACTCAACCGTATATGCAAATGTTAATATCTTCCTCAACATTGAGTGAATGTTCATTTTGGGTATTTTTTGATACTAAAGGAGAAGCCCGGTTCCTTTTTAATCTATGTTAAAGCGGCACTGGCACATTTTCACAAAATATGAAATTTCTTCAATTTGCTCTCAAATGATAGTCTAGGCCATTGGAAGAACAGAGATATATTTTACACATAAAGTAACATACCCCAAAACAGATAGGGACATTGATATGAGGATAAAGACATCCAGGTAATTTGTAGCATAGTGCAGTTAGTGTCCACTGTAAACGGGCCTCGACCTTTTGCCCACCCAACCGAATCATTGTGACATGAATCCATTCATAAGTTTGATCGTATGTAAAATGATTCCCACTTCACAGGGCACCATCCAATCACTGATCAATGACATGCTATGGATGAGTGATTACCCACACATTGTGTGCATGAACATTGGCGAGTAGGCCTGTTTTTACACATGTTGGAAGCCTTGTTAGAAATGGTCGTTTCGGATATTTTTCAGTACCGTATGTCAACCAAATTACACCACCTTATAGAAAATAAGATTATCTTGGTTGTCAGCTTCTACGAAGAGTATAGGTCGAACCGTTTGTCCATGGCGCTCTCTTGAATCTGCACAGCAATACTGGTGATTTTTGCCATAGAGTTAGCATTATACCCTACCAAAATACCACTCTTTATAAATTAACCATTTTCGGATTTTTCTGAATGTTCTATCATAATAAAATTCACATATGTTATTGATGATAATATATTCTACAATTAGAGCTTCTACGAAGAAATCCCTTCAGCACTTTCCTCGCAAGTTTTCTCATGTCCTATGCGTTAAGCACAGCGTACGCGTGTGACAGTTCATATATAGGCCTATTGAATGCACTGTGTGCACAGTGAATAGGGAAAATGGACAGTAACTGCAAGATGGGCCAACTTTTAAGTTTTCCATAACTTTAATCAACAAATGTGTATATTACATGAATATTTTTGACTCGTACTCACTGATATTAAAACCACAAAGGTTATAGACCGGTCAAACAGTGTGCATAGCGTGGGAAACATGCATGTTCTTGTGTTAAACGCCATTTTCGTCGTCTGCAAAATTACAAAATCGTTCCGTTTACCCATAAGGAAGCTGATTTGGTCTTAATCATTTCGGGTGAGGGCTTTTGTATATAAATGCTTTACAACCATGCAAAAATATCGATTTTGAAAAATCTTGAAGGCGCACTATTTTTCAAATGTGCCAGTGTCTCTTTAAGTAACTTTGAGTGTACTAGTACATCAAAGGTCCATGGCCCGATCGCTAATAGCCTCGTCCCCAGAAGCCCCAGATTTTACCGGAAGTGGTCAATATTTTGGTATCAGAAGAAAGCTCCTATTTTTCTCATTTACCCTGTGAAATCTTATAGCCAAAGGATGTTTGGTTTGGAAGTTATGAGCGAAAATGTGCCCCATTTTGGTCGACCAATATTAATTTTACACAGTACTCTAGGGCTTACAAAATCACGTTTTAAGCTCTCGCATCAAAACGGTTTGAAATATCGGCGCGAAACTTTACAGATGGGGTTTTTGGAGTGAAGGGCAATCTATCAAGATGAAAACTTTATGTCCTTAAATCGAGCCATCCCCTTTAAATATTTTAGTCTGCCAACTCTTAATTGTTGTCTATTTTAGCTTTCAATCTCACATGGTCCTTTTTACATTTGCCAGGTAATCTTCCTGTTATGGAGCCACCAAAAAAGATTTTACCTTATGCATCATTTGTCAGCACCTTGAGAAAGTTTAGTTGACACTAACTATATACAAAATGTTCAAAAATTAAAAGTTTCAGGGATTATTTCATCTTTATTTTTGTCAAATCTTCAGTGAATTTGTACTGAAATATACTCTTATGTCATAAAACAACGACCATTAGTCAAAAATATATATCAAAAACGGTGGCCATTTTGAAATTGATGGCAACTCCTCCTTGCACATGTGAAAAACAAACTAGCTATTTCTTTAACACATTTGTTGGTATCAATTACTGTTATTTTTTTATTATTAATTCACATATACACATACAGAGAAAACAAGAACCACACGCTGTATCATATAAGCAAAAAACGCTATCTAGCAAAAGCTACAGATCATATACATTTTAAATAAATAAATTCCTCCATATTTGCCATTTACTTTGGTAAAGTCGATGGTCTGAATTTTTCAGGAAAATATATTTCTCAAGTTTAAAGTAATTCTCAATTTCTTTCTGAAGGGGGATAAAAGAAGGGTATGAATTTTGGCATCTTTTTCTATATATAAATATAAAATTTTTGTTATAAGAATAATCAGATTTAGCGCACGATTATTTTGATTTAGGCCTATACCAAATAATTTATGAATTGCACTTAAATTTATGGAAAGACCAACTTTTTGTAAACACCAAATATGGAGTTTTTCCCAAATAGGTTTAACCATTTTACAATTTACAAATAAATGATGTATGGTTTCAGGTTCATCATTACAAAAAGTACAGTTGTCATTATTCATCTGGCCGATTAAATGCATATATGTATTAGTTGTCAAAATTCTGTTGATTAATCTATATTGAAACCAGCGTAATTTGACATCCATAGTACATCGAAATGTTTTCAGGCAATATATTCTCCATTCGTTTTTCTGAGAAATCCATATTCAATTTACTTTCCCATATTGCTTTTGATTTTGAAGATTTTGAACTTGTTAATTGATTACATATAGCTCTGCATCCTCTTTTATGCTTTAAAATGAAGTTTGTATGGAAGGAATAAAAGGTTTTTGCAAATACGTCAGTATAACATTTGTATCACTAATATTTTTGTAATATTCTTTAATTGCAAGGAGAACACTATTTAGTTCTAGAAAATTTAATTTTAAACCAAAGATTCTTTCAATTTCATGTATTTTCAAGAAGCGATTTTCAATGGGGTGAATAAGATCAGAAACGAAATGAATATTTGCCTTGTACCACTTTTTGTAATTGATTTCTTTTCCACCAATTCTGATATTTTCATTATTCCATATAAATGATTTCGAAACCTCTTCAACTGTTTGAGGAGGATGTTTCTTTTTTACTTCAGACCACACTAAAAGAACATCCTTACAAAACATATCGGGTGAATTCCTAGACATTTTCTTTGTAAAATTTGAACCCCTTTCCAAATCTAATATATCATTTATATCAGTCAATTTGGAAAAGAGAATCATACATTTGCGGTCCACATTTCCACTTAAAATTCTTCTAATCCACGTGCATTTTAAGGCTTGAAAGAACCGGTCTACTTTAACTACTCGTAAACCACCCTCGGCATATAGTAAACTGGGAACTGTATTTTTGTGAAAATTATCACTATACAATCTTGCAACCAAGTTTTTCTAAATCATAAATTGTAATAATGATTCCAACAATCTTATAGAGGTGTCAATTTTGTTAACTGGGTTCTTGGATGAATTCTAGGGGAAACATTTACACTGGTTTTATGCAGGGTAAAATATCAAAAAAAAGTGGGGCAAAATTTTTTCTTAAATTATACTCGATCATCTGATATAATGTGACCCAGTACCATTCTTGCTGAGGTGAAAAATCATGAGTCGCAGGGACTTCTGTTTAATCATGTTATTGTGAGGAATGTTAAGGCTCGAAATACACTATTGTGCGTTCCATATATGAAGGAATTGTATTAAGTTGCAGGTGAGTGAGTTAATGACCAGAGTGTCCTCCAAGATAATCTGGCACGTGCATTTGAATTCTATTCATTTTCCCTCTCGACTTAATTGAATAAGGGTCCCAAACTCCAGGGACGAACGTATCAACGCGAACGACTATATACCCTCATGTTCAGTACCTTTCAGGATTTCAGAAGGTATAGTTTGCCCTACCTGAGTGTTCTAGTACACGAGTTACAAGGTAATAATGTTCAAGGGTCCACAAACTGGGGGGTAAATTGCAGTTCATGCGGAATGTTTTCTAAAAATTGTGCCAACTTTGTTCGTCTTACTGTAGAGAAGCCGAAATATAAAGGTCGCGTTTCAATGACGTTTTGATAATAATTAAGAGGGCACATATGCCCATGGTCCACACAGTGTCTATGGGAGACCAATAGTCATATCTCTAAAAGTCTCACTTTGAAAAAGTGAAACACGTAATCTAAATCCCATTTTCTTATTTAGTATGACCCATGACGATTTCAAACCATTTCAACACAATCGGACATTTTAACTAATGCCTTGAACTTCTTGAGCCTATTGTACAAAACAATAGGTCGTAATATGGTCAAACTCTACCTTTTAGAAACCTTTGAGCAGCCGCCAGACTGTATAATTTTTAAAACAATTTAAACACTTTTATTGTTTACCCTGTACAATTTTGCCCCCTTACCAACACAAAAAAAGAAAAAAGAAAACCCATTTTAAAAAATGACACCCATGATTTTTTTCAGATTCTCCATGAAATTCTGTATTGGAAAAACATTGGCTGTCCAAATTGTATTATGAAAAAAACTAAACCAAACATCCCTTCCTTTTCCCCATAACTAAATATCTATGACAACTGATCCCTACTAATTTTATTTTTTTTTTTGCTGGAATGAATCATTTCGAAAAAATTCACCCTTCATTTGTGCTATAAATAGCCACAAATCAATTTTTGGCACCCAGGTTATTATTTATTATTCTAGAATCATGAATATTTCAATTTAATTTACATCTCATTAATATTTTTGTGAATTTATCCTACTGTAATGTACACATATCAAAACCTTTGTTATGTAGTCATATTGAAAAATGGGCCGCAGTTAGAAATTGCCTGGCTAACCCCCCCCCCCTCCCCCTGCAAACAATCAAATAAAATAAAATAGCTAATACTTTTTGAACTTCTATACTCCTAAGGTCTACTCTACAACTGAAAGTTTCAACAATATGAAAGCACGAAATGCAACTTCCAAAAATATCCTCAGACTATTCCTGTCATTGCATTCTTTTTTTTTTAACCACAAAACATACTATTATGCAAGAATCACATTTTCACAAGTGATGACACGCACCACAATTTTTTCACTTTACTATACATAGATTGACAGTTTGGAAATTATGAAATGAAAACTAAGCACATAATAAACATAATTCAAATTTGGACAGAAAGATTACAATGGTTTTACCTTTCCAAGAAAGACAATATAAATACAAAAGATTACATTTGGCCAATTGCACAATGAAACCTTGCTTCTTTATGAAATGGAATGTCCTCACAAATACAAAATTACAGTTAAGGGCTCCCAGTTTATGTTTTCCACACTTGAGAATGAAAACAACACTTCTCCATTTCCATAATTCCACTAGAACAAAAATGACTAGCAACCTGATGATAGATCAAGGACACTTTCCGTTCCCGTAACCTGAGGCAGGGGTCCGCCTAGTGATTTTTGGAAAGTGGTAAAAAGCTGATTTAGGATTTAAAAGGAATTGTCATGATTCCTGAATATTTGGAAAAATTTGGTATGGAATGAAAGCTTAAGTAACGTATATAACCTATACATCAAAATAAGTTGAACATTGGCCACATTTGTTGAGTATTTATGCCCTTTGTTAATTTTCCGCCCATGCTTACTCACTCTCGAAACGATTCCGACAAATCCACATCTGGCAAGGCAAATGGTGACGTCAAGTGATGACCATCCATAATTTACGTCCGTTGTGCATCCATCATATCGCAGTGTTGCCACTTTCCCCTGATCTCTATACACTGTATGGCTATCGCCCGCTCGAACGTGAGGAAACCGAAATTGCACGGCGGCCCTTTTGCTCTAACCAAGACCCGATCGCGCACGTACAAAGGAATAGGGAAACTACGGGAAAAGGACAGAATAGGCGATTAATTGCGCGTAATGTCAAGTTTTGGTCAATTAGTGGTTTGATTTTCGAGTATGGGCGGGTATTTCGAACAAATATGATTAAAAAAGTTTTAAAAAAAAAGAGTCGTTTAAATGCCATATTTCAGGGTTTCGCTAGACAAAATAATTCATCAGCTTTTGACTACTAGTATTCACGGCTATATCATATAGATATTATTACTTATTAACTCATCA
>JAMKCH010076632.1:0-10467 GCA_023653785.1 Ophioderma brevispina | reverse complement strand
AAGTGAACACATTTTTTAAACAAACCCTTCTGTAATAATCAACTACCACAGCAAACGCATAATGCAGATGAACGTGTGAACAAATCCTGGGGGAACGAGGAAACGACCTCCACGGTTTCTTTTTTCAAATTGGGGGGGGCATAATATCGAATGCCCCCTATTTTTAAGCTAGCGAATACCAAATGTACGATCTTTATGCCAATCAGGAGGGAAAATAAATTGGAAAAATATTTAACAGATTTGTACGTCTCTGGCGTTGAAACTTGATTTATTTTCATACATGTTGCCTGCCCAAACAACATGCTCGCTGCAAAGAACATTATCATAGGCGTAAATCCCAGGGGTGGGGTGTATATATCAAAAAAAAATTGATAAGGGGGTGGACAATACGCCCCCCCCCCCCAACAAAAAATAAATAACACCCGTGATGTGTTTTTGACCAAAATAACCTCATATTTTAACATATTAGTTTAAACATGGTAAATTTCCCGGCGCGTCGCGCACATTTAACAATTTTAGGTTCATAAAGGGCAAAATTTTTAGCGCACTCAGCGCGCATATGTACTAATAACAGATCAGCAAAACCTGTTTCATTAATATTTTTTTTTATCAACAACGTCTCCCCAATGTCAAACACAAAATTAATGCCACTGAACATTATTGCTGCCCAATGAGCAGTCGGTCCAAGCTGCTTATGAACTCATTTTTCACATCCCTTAAACTTGTAGAGGATAACGTTTTTGGAAGCTGCTCACTCCTACCATGTATGAGTAATATGAGTGTTATGGATTATGTCTTCGTCAATTTAAACTCTTTGTTTACCATCCGACAAAACATTTTGAGTAGTAACCTACCAATGATATGTCCAGCAGCATCACCTTCTTCACTGCTACTATCTTCTCCAATAATGAGTTCCTCAGCCACAGTATAGTCTACCCCAGACGAGCTATGAGCTGGATCCATTTCATGTTTTTGGGGTACTTTTAGAAAGAGGGAAAAGAAACAAAGAACCTAAATATTTGCATACAATTGCCTAGTATAATGCCATATTGTTGGGTTATTCCAGACTTTTATTATTTTATGATGATCATTTTTTTTACTCCTCATATTCGGAAGAATTGATTAGCATTGTATTATTGATTTGGAATTTATTATTAGTGTTGTTATTCTTCTTTTTCTTGTTATTATTTTGAAGATAATGAAATAATAGTAGTAGTAGTTGTAATAGTAATGGTAGTAATGGTAGTAGTAGTAGTAGTAGTAGTAGTAGTAGTAGTAGTAGTAGTAGTAGTAGTAGTAGTAGTAGTAGTAGTAGTAGTAGTAGTAGTAGTAGTAGTAGTAGTAGTAGTAGTAGTAGTAGTAGTAGTAGCAGCAGCAGCAGCAGTAGATGTAGTAGTGGTAGTAATACTAGTAACTTGTTGTTATTGATGTTGTTGCTAGGAGTTTCCGTAACCTGACCCATCTGACACACTTTTTTTCTGACACAATTATGAATTCGGAAACCCTTCACGGAATAAAGCACAGGTTTATTCCGTGAAGGTTTCCGAATTCATAAGTTTGTCAGAAAAAAGTGTGTCAGATGGGTCAGGTTACGGAAACTCACGTTGTTGCTGATGTTATCACTACTAGCGATGCTGTTGGTACTAAGAAGAATCAAGTGTCAAGTTCAACAGCAAGCAATTCGCGTTAGGCGGAATGAGTTTACCTGGCCTCTAATTCCGGTATGTGTACCTACCCAAATTTTTGATAATGTATAAGCTACTTAGGTTTGTTTCAAACCCAACCCATGATCAATCGATAAGCAGTATGTGTGTGTGAGCTTTATTCCGTTTACTATTGATTTCCGTTGATCTAGTCTCATTGGGTTGAGTTGCCTTTTCTATTTAGGTAGGTACTCATACCGGAATTAGAGGCCAGGTTGACCTCTTTCGTTCTTTAGTTAGTCTGTACTGCTATGGTTGGCCTTAATGTCCAATTATCTAAAATCTTGGATTTTCGACCACACATCGGGATTATCGGCGAAAATCAAGATTTGCAAGTGATAATCCAAGATTTTTCGGCGATAGTCCAAGTTTTTGATTTGATTGTTAATCCAAGTTTTCGAATTAATGGTTTATATTTGGCGTCGAAAAATCGGGATTTTCATCCCGATAATCCAAGTTTTTCAACTGATTTGTTATTCTTGGATATCAATTCGATTTATATTTATATAACTGGATTTTTATCACTTGATTAACAAGATTTGTGACTTTATTGGACAACTATACCTTGAAAAACTTGGATTTCATTTGATAATCCAGTTTTTCAAAACTCACTTTGTAAGTCTTGGATTATCAATTGAAATCCAAGATTTTAAAGTATGTGCATCTGCGTGGTGTACAATAAATCGAACACTTGGATTATCAATTGAAAAACTTGATTTTCAAAATTTTAAGGGGCATCTGGCGTCGAAAATTCCTAAGAGTTTCGGTCGATAATCCAAGTTTATCAACTTGATGTCAAAAACTTGGACTCTCAGTCGAAAAAAAAAAACTTGGATGTTCACTTTGTGATAATCCAGGTTTTTCGACTATTGTACAAGGAGAGTCGAAAACCCTTGGATTATCGACTGGAAAATCCAAGATTTCAGAATATGGGCCGTATGCATAAAAAAAAATCGTAAATACTTATAGGGAATAGTACAAAATAAAAGGCATTGCTGTCAAGTAAAAGAAAAGCATTATGCTAGTTTGGTTTTATGCATACCTTCCTTTACCTTGTACTTCGTCGTTAAATGTTAGTACTTGCCTAGAGTTACTTGTGAATTCAGTAAATCCGTGTGGTCAGACTATAGAACCCTTACCACAAAAGGCCATTCAAATCATATAGATGTCTTGAGATATGCTTCACCATTATCTAACAGACTTTTATCTGCCCACCAAGGGGGTTTTGAAGCCCATTCAAAACCAGTCGGTCCGTGCTGGGCGCTACATTTGAAATATTTGCCACGGAATAATTATTAGTTTGGGTGCTTGTATACACTAATGTCCATTCGATACAAACAATCCGCAACAAAAATCAGTTGTGGGATGTTGGGGGCTATTGCGGTGGTTAATTTTGTCCTACCCATGGCCACACAACGAATGAAATGAACGTCAGTCGTCTTGATTTAAATAAATCCCACTGCTATATGAATACACCTTTTTTTCACCTAAGCGCGAATTGCATTATGGAGAAGAAAAGAGTATCTGAGCACAATGATTCAAGTGCACTATTATACACCTGGCCACCTCTAACAATACATCAAAATTTGTATCACTACCGATTAGTGTATATGCAAAGCGGACCCACATGATTGGAAGAAGCGGAGGCAGCCATTGCTTTTCTATTGTTGGTACTCTATTTGTTCTTTTGTGGTCGGCAAAAACATGCGAGACGATGAATTTCTAAAGACTGATACGTAACGTTTTGCCTCATCGATCATATAGAACCTCTTTTGTCTGCCACAGCCTGCATTGACCAAATTATGTTCTTTTTCTTTCTTTTTTTTCT
The DNA here is from genome assembly GCA_023653785.1 of Ophioderma brevispina. Lineage (NCBI taxonomy): Eukaryota > Metazoa > Echinodermata > Ophiuroidea > Amphilepidida > Ophiodermatidae > Ophioderma > Ophioderma brevispina. Next base: position 6,936 of record JAMKCH010076632.1, on the reverse strand, counting down.
CAGATCGTAAGTAGTAATGATGCAACTCTTCTGGGCTGGTACTCCTGCTTCTACTTGGTGGTAACTGCATAAACTCAGCCATTTTGCATGTAGGGTTATGTTATCGACACAATGGATTAGTATACGGCCAAGGTAGCTCTGTGTAGCTACCTTGGAATGTTCAAGATCTACTAGGAAAACTCTAGTATCAATACTTGGTTTATGCAGTCAATGGAAGTATTACTATTTCAAGTAAAAGGGTTTTGTTTGAGGCAAATGCTAGTAGTAAAAGATGTCTAGTAAAAGCCTACTACTATACATTTTATGCATATACATGAAGTTAAATACTGCATTTTTTAAGTATTATAGTATTTACTACTTTTTATGCAGACGGGCCAATTCCAATAATTAGAAAAACCTGGAATTTCGAATCGATTTTATCTTGGATTATCAATTGATGATATCCAGGTTTTTCATTCACATATCGCACATCTTGGTTCTCATTGATTGAAAATGGAAAAGATCCAAAGGATTCTTCGATTTACTCTTGGATTATTAAATGGAAAATCTTGGATTTTCGACCGATAATCCAAGATGTGGTCGAAATCAAGATTGCGAATACATTGGAACATTAGCGCCAACCCAGAACCCGCTTCTACCCCGGTTGCGTTCTCCTTTTAGACTTCGAGAGCTGTTATTTTTACTATCCAAAATCAAATTTTTTTAACAATAACATCCTTTACAGTTCAATTATAGCTGTTCTAATTGTCGCTAAAATGGCAATGGTATTTTTATGTTAATCTTTGGTTATTGATAAAACTAACCATCTCCGACGACAGGTCCTGTTCCAAACAAGAAGTAGTACTTAGGCATCATGTCAGCCGTAGTGGTCTCACTCAAGTCGTAGATATGACTTTCATTGGCAACCCTAACTGCACGCGTGAAATTACAGGCGACTACGCCGTCTTTAAACTCAGTAACCACATTAGACAAGCCATCCTGCATGCAAGGATCATAAATTATTGGTTACAGATGTGGTAGTGTCCTTTCACAGTCTTCTGGTTGCTACCATAAAGGGTTGTTTAGAGAAAATCGATTCTGTTGCATAACAGGACGCAGCCCGTAAACGTTATTTCATTTGTGAACTTTAATGTGACATATTTTGGAAGTATTATTGTGGCTATATATCCCTTGTAAAATCAACATCTGTTCTTTTATTAAAATGCTTAATTCGCACACATTGCTAAATATAATATAATATATAACAACTGATTAAGAAAAAAATACAAAATCATTGAATTTTGAAGACCTTTCATTTTATAGAATTGGACCTGAGAAAGTTATTGAAGTAGACAGGCTAACAGGGACCCCTGAAACGTGATTCTTAAGTGCCGCAAATGGTGCCTTAATGAGGGATCTACAAAGATTACACAGGGGTCAAATTTTTAAATGTTGAAAATGATACTACGTTATTTGCCTAACCATAAGAATTCAAAAAGTTATACTATCTACGACTTAAGTCTGGGAGTTACAGGTTAAACAAAACAAAAATCAACAAAGAGGGTCAATTTCAGTTGTACAGGGGTCAAATTTCAAGGTTGCCTTGATTTGATTCAAAAATGGTAAATTGTTGGTGGAGCTCATAGGATTAAAATAAGGAATATTTTTTACTTGTTTAAAGGCTTAGTTTCCATTGTAGGGCCCCAAAGGTCAGCGGCCATTGCATTCAGTGGGACTTGACCTTGTTTCCCCTACTTGTTAAGCAAGCAGTTAAGCCACTCAAAACATATTATTTATTTTTAATTCTATTGCGCCCTCCATCATAATTTCGCGCCATTTTTATCCAAATCAGAGTAAACTTTAAAAATTTGACGCGTAAACTGCAAATGACCTTTTATTGTTATCTGTTTTTAGCCTATAACTCCAAAAACTTAAGATTGCAGTAGTACCAAAACTACAAATTTTTAGAATCCTTCGGGTAGAAAATAAGCATAGTATAGTTTTCAACATGAGTTAGAATCAATTTAAACATTTAACCCCTGTTATATCTTGTCTAGACCCCCCACCTTAAGGCACCAGTTGCGCCCCTTAGAATCGCGTTTCAGGGGTCCGTCTCAGGCGGTCTAATATTTAATCACTCAAATCCTTTGGATTCAAGAGTGCACAAAGTCTGCTTGTCATATATACGGTGCTCATAAAATTGCGAATTTTTTAATTTTTTAAATTTGCCATATTTTCTTGCCAAATGTTCTCGAAATTTTATTAAAAACCAAATCAGCAAAAATGGACTTTTTGCCACTTTTCTGGAATAGGGAGTGCGCGTGCGACCTACCCTCCCCCTGGTAAGGTATGCAAACCCCCCACCACTGATTGAAATCACCACATTTTTAATAAACCCCTACTCTTTGAACAGGGCGGACCATTTTGTGGACATAGTGACAAACAATGGTGAATTAGCAGTTCACGGACTAAATGTAGCATCACTGCACTTCAGTCCGTAAAGACTGTTGAATTCATCACCGTCACGAGTCACAGAATGTACCAAGTGGCTCTTCTTAAAAAGAATCAAACATTATTTACCCATTGACGGTGGATCCCGAGTTTCATCTTCGATTCTTAATGGGTCAGTTAAAAACTCAAAATGCTCCAAAAAAAACTCACAGATGTATTTGTCTGCGGCACATTAAGATGTCGTCATCGCCTTGAAAAATTGTTTACCAATGACAAAAAATACAAACTTACAATTTTCATAGACAATCGAAAACCAGGTTTAGTGTAATCCTATGGAATCTCATCACCTTTGACATGCGGGGCGTAGAGAAATGGTGCACTTTCAAACGATAGCCATATTTAAAGAAAGGTCAATATTGCAACCCTTTCACCTCTGGTAGCTTCTGCAAAGGTTAACACATGTCAGTGAGTTCTGAGGTAGCTTCCCAAAACCGAGGTTATTTCACGAGCCAACTGATACCAAAGATTAGCTTGTTTGTACTTCATTTGAAAGCTGTTCATGCTGTTCCGCACATGGTCCGGAAAATGCATAGTTGGACAATTTTTGAAACAAAAAAGTGACAACCTATGAAATGTTTTTTCCTGTGCAAAAAGCCGAAAAGGCTTTGCCTTTATTGCTTTTATTGCATGTATATCATTATATATATATATATTATATATATCTATATAATATATATATATATAATATAATATATATATATATATATATATATAAATTGCTATTGCTAGGTGATTTGCACTCACCACTTTTAAGGAAAAAGGTGTACATGATAAAAAACACATAGGCCATGTGATGCACGGTGAACAGTAAATAAGATGCTTAAATGTTTTCAATGTCCTTGTATGTTAATGATTTTTTGCTTGCAATCTTGCCTGTTAATTTTTAGTTCATTCCATCTTGTACCACACTTGATAAAGGGTGTGTATGCCCGAAACGTTGTGATAACACAAATTTCAATAATCCAGCACTGGACATAAGCAACCTAACTGATCTTAGACATATTTATATACAGATATATATATATACATATATTATAATATAACATATATACTCAATGAGTTGAGCATATATATAAAGAGCATCAAGGCTGCGTAGCACAGTTACTAAGAAAGTCAAATGCCGAATATGAAGATAGTAGTGCTAAAAAGTGTTAATCGTACAACGTTTCGGGTTTAAAACCTTTATCAAGTACAGGAAAGATTATTATTAGTAGTTTTAAATGGCGTTCTCAGCAGCAATGACTATTTGCGCCAAGAACCTCAAGCTAGCTCCATTACAAAAAACTACCCCCATACTAAAGCTTATAAGGTTGGAAATAAATCTGAAATGGGCTAGTCATGAGAAAAAAAATTATCTGCCAAGATAATTTATGAAAAAAATCAAAAACATGTCTAATAGCCTGCCCAAGCATGGTAACAAACCAAAACCTAGCAACAGCCCGACACAACCACAGATAACATGATTGGGCGTGCCGTACACCCAAAGATAAGGACCCGTGACCCGTGGGCTTCGCTTCAGCAGTCTCCATCTCTCATCAGGCTTAGCCTACCCTCAAACACCATGATTGAAGGCTAACCAGACGAACAATATGGTGGACAGAAATGTATAAGGATCATAGACCAAAGAGTTTACATTGCTTGGACATACTCCATGACTTACCCTAAGATATTCAATGATATGATACCAACATTTGCACGGGTAGGCAGCTTTTTTGGCAACGCAATCAGCTCTTCATGTCCATAGATACCGACTCTGGGAAGGCCAAGGCACCATGACGATACGACTTTTATTCCCTGCTCGTATAAACATTTATATAAAACCGTTGTATGTCGAAGATGGATCTAGTGTCAGGATCAAACTTCGAAAGGCTTTGAATGACACTGAGGCAGTCAATGAATACGACGGTAAAGGTGGTTAACGATTCAATCATTCCAGAGCCATCAGTATCGCTATTAATTCAGCTGAAAATATGGATACAATCACCGGGAAACTGAACCAGGAGGAGTACTTGAATGTGGGGATAACGAAGCTGCACCCAAGCGAGCCGTTTGTTGTCAACGAGCCATCTGGGTAAATATGTAAGGCTGATTCCACGTAGAATGAGTTCTCGAATAGCAATTTCCCGAAACAATATGATTATCTCAAACCCTTGAGAGGTGATTAAATACCAGAGTAGTTCAATTGGATGAAATCCCCAAAAGGTAAGGAGTCGGGCCGCAACAGAAAAAAGACGATCGACATCCTTAATCCTGGCTTCAAACTGCATACGAGAATTAAGTTGAGACTTCTCGGTTTTGAGGATTTGGAAAAGGTACTGTTTCTGCAAATTATAATTGAACATGTCGTTGTTTGGGTGATCATCAATAGCCTTAACCGCAATGGTATAGTTCTTTGTTACGAATGATCTCCGAATTTGAAAGGGTGGATCTCCGCACTCTATCTGCAAAGATGTCAATGCTGTGCCTTTATGGGCCCAGTGCATATCTTTAAAGCTTTCTATTGAACCCTGTCTAAACTCGCCTGCGAGGAGGCACTAGCAGAATCAAATGCTTCACAGCCATAGTCAATTGTAGATCTGATTAAAGCTTTGTAAATTCTTAAAAGCATGGGTCCATCAGCTCCCCACGACGACCCTGAAATACATCTCAGCAGATTAATACGGGGCTTACAACGATCAATGATATATCGAATGTGCTTATTCCAGGACAATTTAGTATCAAAGAATAAACCTAAAAAATTAGCGCTTTGTTGGTACTTTATGTTAGAATTATTAAGCTTAAGTTCAGGGAAATCGTTACTCTTCTTATGTGAAAAAAGCATGGCCACGGATTTAAAACAGACATTTGAAACCCCCACCACTTGCACCATTCACTGATTTGATTGGATTGAATTTATAAATGGCAAAATTGACATTTCTATGAGCTATCCATACAGCAATTTCGTCGGCATATTGGGAAATACTAACACCCGTGAGTTGATCTGGTATGTCAGCGACAGCGATATTAAAAAAGCAATGGGCTGATGACACTGCCCTGAGGTAAACCATTATCAGTTGTAAACTTGTCAGATAAAGAACCATTCACTTTCACCTGTATTGTACGGTCCGATAAAAAAAAATATTGACCCATTGTAAAACTATATCGCTAAAATCCTTTTTTTTGCATTTTATTGATTACACCTTTCCTCCAAACCATGTCATAGAACTTCGCTCTAACAAAGATCTGGTGGTCAAACCCGCAGATAAGCGTGGGGCAGTGGTTGTTTGGTCAAAGGAGCTGTATGTTGCCGAAGCCAAGCGACAACTTGACGATGCTAAACTTACAAGGCCTCTCTCAAACGACCCTACTGATTAACATCAAAAACTGTGAAATCTACTGCTACCACAAATGATAAACCCAATAAAGAATTTTTCCACCCTCGGCTATATTCTGATTAATAAGGCACCTGCTGCATCATCCTTCTACAGTTGCCTAAGTACATAAGCACAACTTGTACACGCCGACCAATGTTGCTTCACATAGTTGTCCAACGGTCTTCATTGCCCAATTCAACCGATTGTAAAATCTCTCCCACCTGTGTTCAAAGATTTGCACGCTCTTCGAATTCTTGATCTCAAACGGTTTCATGAACATCGTGTTTGTTACGGGATGTGTGTTCGTTGTATACCGCAATTCCCATATACCAAAGGTTTGAAGTATGAAACTATTTCTACCACAACTATCCTTCGCTTGGCTGAGCAGTTTTAGTTTTGATGGTCACACTACCTCCAGGTTAAAGGTGTAGTATGGGATCAAAGAAGGGCCATGAATTTGCATGCAGTTAGTGGGGATCACTTTGAGGAGAGACTTTTTCAATCGTATGATGGCTGCGTACCAAGTCTATAACAACGCTTTTTTTTGTTAAAAATGATGATATATTAAGTTATAGATCTTGAGAGATGCAAGATTCATGCAAGAACTCCCTTCCATATGTTCAATACATCATTAAGTTGGACGAGATGGGCTTCATTTTTCGCACCTTAACGACCCTGCCTAGAGTGAGTGACTCCGCCTTCAGAAAACCGTCTCTGAACAGAGTACCCTCTTCAACTATCAACTGCTTCTATTGGAAAAACGAAGATCGAATTCTTGGGTTATCAAACTACCACCTAGTTTAATTTCACCATCAAGAACATGTGTATATCATCTGTCTGTTGTAGTATTAGCTGCTGCGAGAAAAAAAAGTGAGGACTTCAGAACAAAGCAATTGCAAATGAGTACCTTCTTCAGCCAACGTGGTTACCCTACATCAGTCACTGAAACTGCGATTCGTAAAACTGCCACCCTGACCAACGCTGAAGCACTTGAACCCAACACATCCAATCATCGGGTCGTGTTCCTCTGGTACTCACTTACCACCCTCTCAACGCGCAGATCGCCAAAGTCATCAGACGCAACGTAGCATAC
>JAMKCH010076624.1:0-77135 GCA_023653785.1 Ophioderma brevispina | reverse complement strand
GGAAAGGAAATCCGGCTTCAGTTAGATGATTATAAAACATGTGTTTTTGAATAATTTTGTTGTACTTAACAGAAAATCGGTAATAGTATGCCATTTTATTTTTGTAAGGTAATGGTTGATGAGGTGATAATTAAAAAGAAATATCCCAAAATAATCTCTGTGCCAAAGTCCGTTTTCATTTTTACCCAAATTATAAATTTTGGTGAAATAACATTAATACATGAACAAACAAATGTGTAGCTAGGACCGGTGCTTTCAAGTTTCCCCTTCAGTACATATGGTGTAAAAAGTAAAGATATGCAAATTTAAAGGTCCCATGGGCACGATGCTAATAAGGGGGGGCCTCGTCCCCAGAAAGCCCAGATTTTACGGAAGTGGTGCAAATTTGTATCAGAAGAAAAGCACTATTTTTCTTATTTACCTGTCAAATATAGGGTTAAAGGAGGTTTGGTTTAGAAGGTATGAGCGAAAATGTACTCAATTTGGTCAAACACAATATTAATTTTACCACGTTCTCTATGGGGCTCACAAAATCCTGTTTCCAGCTATCACTCAAACGGATTGAAATATGATGCGAGAAACTTTAAAGATGGGGTTTGTGTGTTTGAAGGCCTTCTATCAAGATAAAAAAAACCTGACCTACTAAATCGGACCATCCCCTTTAATAATATTTCAAGTTAAAAGGTTAAATTTTTTATCGCAGTTATGTAACTGATTTATGCCTTGTTTGGTGTAGTTATGACTGTGTTGCACACAAAATTGATTACTGTTGAGTGAACAAGTTTGTAATTGGAGATATGACTTTGTTGCACTCAACAGGGAAAAGTGTGTGTAGTAAGTGTAGGAACACTGAAACATATTTGGAAAGCAGGAAGAGCTTATTTCCTGTGATTTTAATATCTTCTCAAAGTCCTTGGGGCACATAAAAGAATTAAACAAGTAAAAATGTCAGGCCAATGTTGTGAAATCTCCATCAAGGAAGGGAATGCAGAATGTGTGTCCCCCACCACTCAGCAATTTTGCATTCCAAACAACACTCCACTGCAATACAAACTGTTGTGTGTGTCGCTGTTTTAGTGTGACAGGGTTCAGAACCGACACCCTTCATTGAAACAGGTCTTGAAGAAGGCAAATAGTCTTTAAACTTACCGTAGCGATGTAAGGAACAATCAACATCGGATAAGGCTACCGTCATTGAAACCAGGTGAGCGAAAAAAAGTTACATCTTAGAAAAAATAGTTGAAATACCACACCATGCTTTAATATGCATAATACATTCTGGAGTTAAGAAACAGGCAAGCTTCGGTGATCAATTAAAAAATCCCAACTGTCCCCTTCAACATGCACTTCCCCAATAATGCTGCAGCATGGGGTGAAAAAGATGCTTAGATTTGGCAACCAGGCCGAAATAATAACATTTGCTATATAGCTAAAATCGACCATTGGGTCATGTAGTTAATGAAAACGCATGATGCCCAAAATTAAAAGTGGTGGCAAATTTGCGTACGGCCGCCATTTTCCAAAATGGCCGGACTTTCAAAAGCAAAAGTCCTTAAAAATCATATTATAGAACATGTGGAGAAAATTTTGGTGTTAAAATGTATGTTTTCTGGGTCAAGGAGTTCAATTAAACTAGTCCAACAGTGTCCAATGAATATGATAGTCATGGCTATTTGCTAAGGCCGCCCCATTTTCCAAAATGGCCGACTTTCAAATGCAAAGGTCCTTAAAAATCATATTATAGCAAATGGGAGAAAATTTTGGTGTTTAAAATGAATGTTGTTCTGGGTCAAGGAGTTCAATTAAACATCCCAAAAGTGTCCGATGAAATGATAGTCATAGCTATGTGCCTTAGGCTGACACATTTTCCAAAAGGGCTGACTTTCAAAGGCAAAAGTCCTCAAAAATCATATTATAGAACATCAGGATTACAATTGGTGTTAAAAATGTTAGGTTTTCTGGGTCAAGAAGGTTCAAGTAAACTATTTCCAAAAGTGTCCGATGAATAATATAGTCATGGTATTTGCTAGGCCGCCATTTTCCAAAAATGGAAGACTTTTCAAAGGCAAAATCCCTTACAACAAAAATCGTTTTATAGCCCAGAGGAGACAATTTTTGTGTTACAAGGTCGTTTTTTGTGGGTCAAGGAGTTAAATAAACTATTACCAAAAGTGTCACATGAATATGATAGTCGATAGCTTATTTGGTTGAGCCATCCATAGGTGCAGGGATTCAGGAGGGGTGGGTTCTCATCTATGAGCCTTCCAAAATATATTACAACTGGGCAGCTTGACATTTTCTGTGAATGTTCTGTAGTAGCCTTGTTTAGTTGGTGGCAAAACCTTAAGCGTTGATTTTTTGCCACTTTTGCCAACCAAGTATCATATCGAATGCAAATGTGCCGCAACCATCAATAGCTTCTGTGCCAAGCTTATCAAGTTTAAACCTTTGAAAAGCATTTTCACTACCTTGCTTTGCCAATACCCCACATTCAGCTATGATATCGCAAACAGACAAAGCAAGGGCAGCCAGCATTTGTGACACTCTCTCTACATGCTACTTGGCAGTGCGCAAATGTCTATATGGTGTGCGGGAAGCTGGTACCGCCATGTAGTTAGCCTTGTAGTTGTGGCAAAAACCTTAGCGTGGATTTTTTGCCACTTTTGCCACATCCACGTTACATATCGAATGCCAATGTTGCCGCAACACATTCCAAAAAAAAGAAGCTTCTGTTGCCAAGCTATCAAGTTTAAGACCTTTGAAAAGCATTTTCCACTACCTTTGCTTTGCCACAACCCAATGTCAGATATGGTATAGCAACAGACAAAAGCAAGAGCAGCGGCCTTTGTGAACTCTCGCTACATGCTACCTGGCAGTTGCGCAAATGTCTATCATGGTGTGCTTGAAGATGGGTACCCGCCATCAAGGGATGACAAGTGAGCTTACTAAGCTGTAGGAGTGTAATTTATCAAGATGCAAAATCATCCGCGTCATCAACATTCTGGATGCATCTGATCCCCTGATGGCAGAAACTTTGACTTTCTTGAAGAATGATACCATCAAAGGCAAAATTAAAATAGACTGTGTAGGAGCTTAGTCAAAATGGTCAATGGCTCCCTTTAATACATCATGGGCACAATTGAGTCAGCAGAGGGATTCTTTTATTCGAACGCTCTATGCTCACCGCATCAACAACAACGGACAACTTGTGCATCTTGGCGGGAGTTGCTCCGCCAGAATCCGTGTGGTGTGGCGAGCATGCGGGAGCATGGCTGTCGAGTATCTGATGTGAAGCACACAATGTCTGGACAGAGATCAGCTGCTAACTGCCTTAACTCCAGAGAGAGTTTCTTAAGAAAAATTCCACCCCTTGAACAGTCTCTAGGACCTTTGAGAGCGTCGCCTTGTGGGAGATAGGACTTGTTATAAACCAAGTGGCGTCTGTGGTACTGAACCTGTGAGCGTCTTCGCATGGGGCTGGATCCTAGTGGGCTGAGTGGGCGGGGTATTCGGCAGGTTGGAAACCCAGGGTCGGCGATTGGGTTTTCTTGCGGAGGTGGGGATGCCTGCAAATGGATCGGGATGCTACTTGACCATCTCTTGGCTGCCCAAGTCGGAGCAACATTGCGACAAGGGACCTTGCAGAATTCATGAGCAGCCAGATATTGTACACACCCTGGCTGAATCATATTTGAGAAACCACTGTGTTTGGACATGATAAGAGCTCAGCAGCGCATCAGGGGTAGTACTAGAAATGATTGTGCTGCTAGCAAGCAAGCAGGCATCACCAAATCAGTCCAAATACCCCTCTGCCTCCTCAGCAGGTCGACCTTTAATGTTCTTGAAACAAAGTTAGATTATCAACCTGATTGGTCAACGTGACGAGGCTACAAGGCCTCCAGTACCACAACTTACCACAGACTTGTAGTTACAGGAACCAGCTTGAACCCAATGAAGACAACAAGGGGCTTGTGATATAGTGTACCGATCTCAAAACAAAATCATGCTGATGTTCTTATACCCCAAAAGTTGCAACTGTTGCCAAATTAGGCGTCAGGTTGCTCAAAGTAATCGTTGATGACACCGATGGTTTTCATTCCTGATATTGTACTCGTGCATCTCAGTAAACTCACTCGGTACAAAATCTTGATGGAGGGTACCGATCCGCTCCAGATAGACATGGGGGCGGCAACTGCAAGAAGGCATGAGGGATATGCGCCACGAGTGCTAACAGCTTCCTGTTTTGTCTGGTTGCTATACCGAAGCTCACGTGGGGGATAGCAAAGCAAATGTAGTTAAAGTGCTTTTGAAAGGCTTTAAACTTGAAAAGCTTGGCACTATTGTTTGCCCAGATGGATGAGTCATTACAGATGCTTACAGCATTGATTGCAGGGTGTGCTCTAGAAGCAAAGCAAAGGGACAATGCCCGAGTTGGCTATGAGACGTGATTGTCAAGAGGGGCAAAAAAAAAAGACAAATACCCCAACATCAGGGGGAATATATAAGGCCTTGGCACAATACAGAAGCATTCCAGAGAATGTCAAACATTGCCAATTTGCAAGTATATATTTGGAAGTCATCGTTAAATGAAGACGACACCCTCTTGGATCCATGCACATATGGATGGCTCAAAGACAACCAAACACGTCCCTTGCAACCGATAGTGCCAAGTGATGTTCTCCCAGCAAATTCCGAGTACAGGTCACTGTGTATGTATAGCTAATCCTCCGTGATCCGCACAAAAAGCAGAATGTTCTTCGCGCAGCTGTTGACACTAATTTGTGAGTGTAATCGGATAGGTAAATGTCCAAAAAGACGGATTGAACTGAGGCTGCTGAGGAAAGCGGTGTAGAGGTTGAAGAGGAAGAACCAGTAGAATAAGTGACAATTGAATGGTGTTATCATTTAATATTGAGTATTCAGCCTAGATTTTAAGACATTTTAAAATAGAGGTGTTAGATTATTCACTTTAAAATGATACGTTACAAGGTCACTTGAAACTCTGACCTCACACACTTCTTAACGGGTAAATGTAAATCGTCTTCCTTGCTCCTTCTATCACACACACGATTAGTTGGGGTTTTGATACAGGGGAACACAGCTTTTGACTGTACACTTATTGGGGTGGACAACTGTACAAGTCCCAACAGCCTAAGTACAAGTGCCGCTTTTCATATTACAGTATTCTAATAGTAGGATCATTGTTGGATATATAGATATTTCAGCAAGCCTTTTTATTTTCATATACATGGAAGGTTTTCATGCAAGCTAAGGACGAAAGTATTCGCGCCTCCAAAACTACTCAAACCACAAAAAAAGTTCATAGCTGCCCAGAGGTGGAGATAGCTATTAACTCTTTGTTGTTGTCGTGAGCATTTTGGCAGCCATCTTGGATTCAAATGTAAGCGAAGGATAGTTCCAGATGTTCGATTGAATGTAGAAAATTTTTTATTGACCCTTAAAACATAGCCAAAGCCACCAAGACCGGACCATATAGTAGCCCAGGGAAGCTGAGATTGGCCTTCTAAAATATCATGGCGGGCCATCTTGGCGGCCAGTCTGGATATTTAAAAATGTCAGGGTGTGCAGTGGATAGCAGATATGGAATCAGTGAGTGTCTTGAAGAGCTAGAACCATCAAAAAAACATTGTGTGGATGGACGATACTTCCAGGTCTAAACCAGAAATCTGAGTTTGGGCAGATAGACTATAAGGTGTCTTGCCTTTGATATGTCAGCCATCTTAGAAATGGGGGATATGCAAACACCCACTACTTTTATATAATCTGAGAGTTTTTGTGACTAGTTTTAAGTACTCTTAACCCTCCCGCAAAACAAACCATTCCATTTTGACATCAAAATGTCTCCCTTGGCGATTATAGTAAGAAATAGGAGGGTTTGTCAGTAGATGTCGGCCATCTGGGAATATGCGGCATAGCAAATGCCATATTCGATCTATTCATCTGAAGTTTTGGAATAGTTTTGTTGAACCTACTTGACCCAGAAAACATACATTTCAACATCAAATTGTTCCCCTTTAGGTGCTTATATGATTTTTTAAGGACTTTGCCTTTTGAACAGTCGGCCATTTTGGAAATGGCGGCCTCCTAGCAAAAAGCTATGAATCAATTCATCGGGGACACTTTGGGAATAGTTTAATGAACTCCTTGACCTCAGGAAAACATACATTTTAACATCAAAATTTCTCCATATGTGCTATAATTATGAATTTTTAAGGACTTTGCCTTGCAAAGTCGGCATTTTGGAAAATGGCGCCGTACGCAAATTGCCACCACGTTTAATTTTGTAATACGGGGTTTCATGAACTACAGACCTAATGGTTGATTGTAGCCTATTGAGACAAATGTTATTATTACGGCCCGGTACAACCTCAAAACTGGTTGATGCGGCAGCACTACACCCCCCCCCCATAGCCATGAGGTTGCTAGGGAATTTCCGCTTGATGCCCCTGTTATTTCGGGTTACAAAAAACTGAGCGCCTGTACCTTGTACATATAGTCGATGGGAATGTCTTCTATGTGTTGTTTGTGTCGCCATCGGGGGGCTAGGGGTAAACCAAGTGTAATTCATAATGAATATACAAAATAATAACGGCCATAGTTTCTTGAAAAAGAATAAAAGTCACTCAATGTCCATTTCCCACTCTCAGGGACGAGTGACCATCATGGATTTCAGCCAAAACAATGGCAGGTGTTAAAGATTATTCAATCACCGCCCGTATGCGGTTTGTGTTGTAGAAAAAACACTTCAAATTCCCTTTCATCTGGGAGTGCAGGACCATTTTATATTGTCGCGCAGCTGAAGAGAGTTCAGCTGTTACGCTCTCCACTTTAGACTGAGTACTTTTAGGGACAAAAATTTACTTAACCTCATTACAGGCTAAATAAATATTGAGGCTTCTCTATAGGGGTGTTCAATTAACTGTGGCCATATTTTTCATCATTTATGAGAAAAGGAAAGAAACATGAACACACATTATGAGAGGCATGGTTGCTGGGAGAGCTTTGAACCTAACCAAACTGTTGTGCAGAATGAACCAAAATCCCATAACTTATGCTTTTAACTTCATTTATTCAATTACCGCGTTTTCAGAAGAAAATTTTGAGTGTCACGACCTAATGATAATGTATACACTGGTTGTGATTGCCTGAGAGAGGCGGTATTGTACTCAACCGAATAGGGAGGTAGGTAAAAACCTGGCTATAACATGCCCTACATACCCGGCCCTTGTAATATCTTTTAGCTCATGGTTAGCTGAGTCTCTAATATCCATGGTCTCTGATATGGAAAGGAAAAAAGAAATTGAGGTGACATTTTAATAGTTTTAAGAAGATGTGCCATTTTATGGGCGTGGAAAGACCAGTTATGTGATCGTTAATAATTATTCTGAATGTACACTGGTTTCCTTAGCCCCAAGATGGGGACTACAGGAATTTGTTATACCAGTGGTTATGTTGGTCCCCGTTCCATGGTCTAATAGAGAACCGGGCTCCACGTGTACACATATGTGCCAGAAAGTCAAGAATTTTGGTATTACTGCAAGAGCGAGTGGATGTGGAAGTGGGTGTTATATTGAGATTAGTCCGAGCGGGACTACGTTCAGAAACTCATAGGAATTATGGCAGGCTACGGACGGCATAATGTCGATAGCTAGGACGAGCCTGGAACCTCTAGTCTCAGGATCTAGCAATTTATTATGTCTCGATCTATGTTGTAACTATCAATGCTGACATTGAAATATCCACAATTCACACGAGTTGTTTTAGCCTATCAAAACAAACAATCATTGAATTTATTGCCATTATTTTATACAGAGATTCGTGCTTTGAAACTTATGCCACAGGCTCACTTGTGGCTGCTATGCAAGGTTAGGGTCTACATATGACTAACTACATTACATGCACACTCTAGTAATATCACTAGTTTATCTGAGTCTAGACTGAGACTCGTGAAACAAGAGAATCAACTTAAGTCATTGAATTCCAAACGGACCAGCCGCTGAAGTTCCAGCATCAATTCAACTCTAATCTTAGAGCAAATCGTGCACAGTCAACACGTTAGGCCTAAATATATGGCTCTAGGCTACAGAAGCTTACCTGGTGATTCCATAACTTATAATAAGGTGGCTTTAAATGTAACTTGTAAAGCTTCTACCCGATGATTTACTTTGTCAGGGCATGGGCATACAAAGGAGGAAGCCAGGGGGGAACTAGATGGTAGGTGAGATACGGAGGAAAATGGGAGGAATATAGTTGCCCAGATTCCTTTCGAAAGTGGTTGTGAACAGAAATCAAGGTTGGGGGAAGTATCGTTGTAAACAAAAAACATCTCACAAAGCTTACAAGTCAATAGCCTTACTTATAAAGTCTCTGACAGTATCTTGTCGAACCAGGTAATGCAGCATCAGCACCCATCGCCAAAAGGTGCTGGTAACAACCCTACAAAATTGTAAGCTTGTATAACTTTTGGTGGAGATCTAGCAATAATGCTCGCTTCATCGTGTCCATATCTCCAATCTGCCGAGCAACCTCTTTTCCTTGGCCTCCGACCCCGGTGGTAACCTTGCCCATATATGCAAATTACAGGAGTTTTCCTCTCTTAACTATTCTCATTGGACAATTGCGATACAGCCCCCTCCCGGGGTTCTTTACCTATATACTCATTGTTGGCGCATCTAAGATTGATACGTAAAAAGCCCATGGTCCTTTTCTGGCATTCGATTGTTTCCATTATATGCTAATTTGCATTGGCTTTTTCCAACATTCTGATTGGTCTCCAGGTATGATTGTCATTTGACCATGGTCCTTTTCTGACTTCCTGATTGGTTCCCAATATTTAAAAATGTAAAACATTTCATATATGCTTAATGAGGTGACACAAAAGCTTTGCATCCAGCACAGGGCGCCCATTACATTCTTTTGTTTACTTTTGTGCCGGCAAAATACTGCCGAAAAAAACCACACAGTAGTACAATGCAAATGGTTGTAGATAGAATCTATTTATCCTGTTATATCGCAGAAGTAATAATTTGCTCACATTAGTAAAGATGATATGTGAGAATTAGGTAGTGTATAATGGTTTGTGGTTGAGGAGGAAGGTAAGAAACAAGATTGGTGGTGTGGAAATCTGGAGAAATGCAAAATTATGTTCAGAAAAGCCTGCTAAATTCTTATAATTTCATCAAAACAAATAAAAAATGCAGAAAGAGCCGAAATCGGAGAACCACCGAGTCAAATGCTATGATTAGTACACAACTTGAGTTTAAACAAAAATCCTGTAGGTAGACGGGCAACTTCGTTGCAATACTTATGATCCTCATGACAAGAAAACTGTGCATATATGAAAACTTTGATATCTTAGCATCCCTACAAGCTCGATTTTAAAAAGACAAATGGTGCACAGCTTATGCTTACATCCGTGAAATGTTGACCTGTTATATACCCTCAATTTTTTGATTAAAAGTATTATTTTCTGATTTTTATTGAGAAAAGATTTCTCACAGGGAAAAGTACTTTGTTTATGATAAAAAGAGAGCAGGGGATTCCCAAGTGCTATGTTGAGATCAGACCAGGTGTTGTTTACTAGATAGATTGCACAATAGGGGAAATGGGAATTCCCCAAGATGTAAACTTAGAGAAACTGAGTCAACTTGTTTATGCATTGAGATCAAAAACAGATTGCAAGATTCGGGGATTCCCCATGAAGTTATAATTGTGAGGTGATGCAATGTAGATGATGTAATTTATGTGAAATCTGATTTGACAGTGCTAGGTTATGTTTATGCATGATAATGTTGTAATACCTATTTTTAGGTATTAGGAAATACTAGTTATGAAATATTGTGTATATTAAGCAGAACTTGGCCAGAAGATTTGCCAGCAGCCAGAGTAGCTAGAACAGGGGTTCTCAATTGACGGCCGCGGGCCAAATCCGGCCCGCCAAACCATTGATTATTGGCCCTTGACTTGCTCCAAAATGTAAAGGGAATCATAAGAAATTGTGGTGTATTTGGCCCTCAAGTAGGGAACTTTCAAATATGTTTAGCAGGACTCTGGCCCTTCAGCTAATATAATTGAGAACCCCTGAGCTAGAAGCTATAGCAAGTTTTGATCTGCAATAATTGCAGACCGGTACTTGGTGCCAGGATTTATTATATTTTATCAATTCCACATGAGCAAGGTGCTATAAAATTATCTATTGTCGTCTTTGCAGCCAAAGTGCTGGGATCAAAATAGGATTCCAAATTGTGGAAGATAGAAGGTCTTGTGATTACTTGGACTGAATATACTGTGGAATATTTAGTTCGTCGAGGACCTTATTTAACCCTGTCGTCTTGAACTGCTGACAAAAGTTCCCTTTCAGGACCGAGAAGATTCCAATTGAATATTACCACCTGTAGGATTTATAGTGGGTATTTGCATCTGGTCATTTTGGCGTCTTCGCTGTGAGGACATATCTTTGTTGACTGCAACGCTTCTCAACTTGGGGCTATTTTTTGGCACTCTAATAAGTGATTCTTTAATTTTGTTGTACGCTTATTTTTGTGTAATATTGTTTTTGGACTACCAAATTCCTTGAACCAACATGAAAATCATTAAATCTGTTCTATTATATAAAATTTAGATCACTTTTGCCCAGGCTCATTTATTTGTTGTTTCAGCAAAGGTCTTTCTGACCTTTGGCGTCCACGAGCAATCAAACCAGACCTTAATGGGGCCCAAAGTGACTGAAAAATTCAGGCCTGGCTATGTTGGGATTAATGCTGGTTCCCTGCGAATTTGGTCTCTCTCACCCACTTCACAATGGGAAATTTCTGCGCCATTAAGGCACAGGGCCCCGCATATGTTGGGATTTTGTACAGTTTTAAGAAAATCAAAACAAAACAATCAAAAAAACCCAACACACAACTCACAAAAATCAAACACAAAAAATCACGAAACACTCACAACAAAACCACAACGCCCACCTCCTCCACCCTCCCCACCACCCCACCCACCCCTCCCCCACCCCCTTCTCTCATCGCACACCCCCACAACCTCCACACCCACCCCCTTCTCCCCCTGTCATCCACTCCAAAATCACACCCCACGCTCTCCACCTCCCCCCCCCTCCATCCACCCACACATCTGCTCCCCCTACCACGAGGCCTCTATTCTAACTCCCCCAAGACCACCCCAGCTCGCATCACCCCTCACCTCCCCCTCCACATCAAAAGCGCCACCCACGCCCTCACCCCCCCCAATCCACACCAAAGGGGGTAAGAGTCGAATCGGACCCTTCGAGGAGACAGCCACGGCCGACTCGCCTCCACGAAACCCCCAAAACAACCCTACAAAAAATGTACCCACAACCACGCTCAAACCCACACACAACACCCAGCCGTCTACTCCACCACACACCCACTACCCCACCCCCCACCACCTCTCCCCAACCCAGGAGGAAACTCTTCCATCAAGGACACACCGTTCAAAATCATTCAGATTTAAACCATGAATGGAAAATTAATCAAGGAAACAATGTTTGTAATATTTTCAATAAAACGTCCCTGTTTTTTTAGTATGAGTTCTTGGATGTGCTATCGCATCGGATCCGCTTTGTGCACCCATCCTGGTTTTTTTCAATACACTTGTTACTGCGTTGTAGGAGGTAGGGCCTAGCCAGTACGGACGACAATCAACGCTACGGAACAGCTACCTCTCCCACACCACCACCCAGTATGCTGCAAGCAAGGGCATTGAAAAGGCACAGGATTTGCATTTATTTGTGTTTGCCCTTTGACAAATATTTTCCTGTATCCCCCCCCCCCCGGCGTAAAAAAATGACCCCTTCATGCATGTGGCTTAGAAGTCCAATACCTACCCCATCCGGCATGTATTTTTTTAAACGACAGTTTCTTTGTTTGCTTTCATACAGGCTCCAATACGAATATTCTGCGGATCTGAAATTCTGAATTCACGCGGCACGCATCAAAGAAAGGCCTTTTTAAAACTAAAAACCGCTGAAGTAACAAACCTTTAGCCACAAATGGGTCGTCCAAAAAAAAGTAAAATAAACTTACCTTGTACATAAGTTCAAGAAGCGTAAAGATTGTAGTATAAATATTTCATGTGCCCAGAGAGTCGGACTCAGTTAGTATCAGCACAGATTCTCTGGTCTAAGTTAGACTTGGTTAATGCAGTTAGTACCTAGTAACTGGGAAAAACCATTTCGAATCCATTTATAATAGCACGGGGGCATTATCGAACCGCTGATTCTCATGTCCTAATTCGTTGTATTGAAGTGGGGACTTACGGTATTGACTGAAATCAAACAACTTTGCAAGGTTAACAGAGACCAAATACCGCCAATATGCACTAAACATGCATTCATGAGAATTCTTGCAATGCTTACATTACTCTACATACCATTAGTTTTTCAATTTGATATCCCAAAGTGTCATTGAGAAGAAATAGGGAAGAGCGATCGTTCTCAAAGAAGCAATGACGTCAATTTAGAACAGAAGCATAAATCACGAGGTTAAAGGTCGTTACAAGGTAAACAAATGCACACCAACGATGAACAAAATCGTTTCCAACACCTGCAGACGAGGCCGCCAAGCCCATACAAAAAAAAAAAAAAAAAAGAAAGTAGTAACTAATCCATAAAATTTCAGGATTGGAAAAAAACAGTTTGGCCTTATCCAAAAGTGAGGAGGAGGGCTTGATTTAAGATGGGATAATTTTTTAATCGGCCTAAACAAGTTGGAAATAAACCTGCTGTGTATATGACAACAATGCCGCGGATAAATTTGTGATTTCTTGTCTCCATCGTCTGAATAGTCCGTGAAATACGGCCACACACGTCGATCACGTGAGAGCAATGAGTGACAGGTGCCAACACAACAGAATCGGTACTAGAAACTTCTCTTCGAAGCAATTTACACAAACAGCACCAAAAAAAAAAAAAAAAAACAGCATGGCAAGAAAAACCCCTTCGTTTGAAATGGCATCTCTGTCAATTATGTTAAAAGGACGCGCCGGACAAAATTTTGGCTCTAGAATCCGCAAAGGGTGTGGCTTAGCATCCTGTCAAGGAAATATAGAATCACCGGCGCAAAAAACACCGAATGCTTATTCGCCAGGTGGCGTGCATACTAATCCCATGAGTCCTTGCGATTATTACGATAAGGGTTCTGTGGAGGCCATTATGAGTGAACCGAAGAAATTCGCTATTTTTCGAAATAGGTAAGAGAAAATTGACATCAACAAAACTCATATGACTCACATGCGATACACATGCTGCTGGACGTACTTAGGGGTGCGCGAAAATACTTAGAAACCAATGAGATCTCTTGAAAGTTGCAACATCGCAGAGTCAGGGTAAATGGCTTAGGACATTGAAGTACACGTGCTGTAACTCAGTATCTTAAATACTGGGTTACATGATGTTACTGTAACTATCAATGCAGTAAGGTCTTTGTGTTTGATTGAATTTTGGGAATTTCCCTGATATTTGTGGATCTTGCTGTCTGTCATGTCTGTTATGGCCGGGAGCGGACTGACGTGAATCACTTCAACACGGTAAAACAACAAGGAAAGCCCAGGTACAGGTAAGGTTCCCCGTATCACGGTTGAAAATGGAAAACAACGCGTGACGAATACACGGCTGCGTTTATTTGTACTTGGTACTGGTATGTGACCTTATTGACAGGCGCTGAGCTTAAACTAGGATTGAAGTGCGAAAAATGGGTAGCCAGCCACAAGGTGAAGTAAAAAGGAGATGCAGATGCAAAAACTGAAGCAAATATCAAACCAAAAACGTCAAAAACAGAAAAAATGGCACTATATACAGGAGGCAGGAAAGGTTTACATCATGGCTGCCAGACGGAAGGAAAGCCCATAGCTATGATGGTGGTAGGCTCTCTATAAAGGCCGGGCAAGTTAGTTAGAGACATGGTGACCACTTGAGCTGGAAGTTGTTCGAAAGATCTAACCGTAAATGCCAATGCATTTACGGTTAGAAGGGTTATGTAGTCTGAATGGCGGCCGAGCAAATGGGCCTAATCAAAAAATAATTTGCAAACAGTACCGGAAAGCGCTCCCTGAGATGAATTCCCGGCAAGACGCAACATAATGTTGTAATTTGTTACTACTAAAATTACAGAACTAATATGGCTTCTTGGGACATTAATTGTTCATATCTTGGTTGATTCCGTGAAAATTGTCCACATTTTGGACCGCACTTGGTGAGTGATCAACACAGACACAACAACGCTGCGACATGTTGGAGTGTCTCATAATGGGCATTGTTTCTATATTTAATTCCTTTTGCTATCCAATGTGTTCCCTGTTTTGTTCTGTAGCCTGCCAAATAATCCCGAGAAGGCACACTTTCTTCATAAGCGGTAACACCTCACATTTCATTCATCTGTACTGTTATCAACGCTGATTTTGTTAATTCAGATATTGGGATATCCAATTTTAAAAACATTGTTGATCTGTCCTTGGATCGTTTGATCAGGGAAGAATAAAAATGGGAAATCAAAGTGGGCTGTCTCTGATCCCCGTAATATTCATTTCATGTTCATTCATCATCACTCCGTTTTAGTTTAAAGCTTCCGCGGTGGGAATTACCCGAGCTTCGACAGCTAAGGACATAACAACGGCCTCAGATGCAGTAAGGCACGCAGCACCAGCTCGGCTATGTCCGATGACGTATAGATGACATAGCATTATGCAGATATAATTGGATGCAGAACAAATAGGTTTACGCAATCGCCATTGCGGTGGCCCTGTGGTGTCCCGCCAATTGCTGAGCCACTCACATTTTCTTCCTTCGACTACATTGGGGACGATTCCATTTGTGGCAAAGGGTTGAGCACGCTTCGTACTATTGGAATAATCTTGTTATGGCGCCTTTGAGAGAATTCATTTGGGTCTGGATACTTGTCTACTGCCTAAAATAATATACTTTATGTCGTAATCAATTGCCAACGATTCCCTACATTCCTATATGGAATTAGGCCGACATTGCACGTTTACCTTGTCGCGTAGTGTCCCCTATGCGCCACATGTTATCCTCATACTGCATGTGGCCTGAAGAGCATCTGTCACGGCACGTTTTCCAAGCACAACAAACCAAAATGGGGGACAGCTCAGAAGGTATTTTTTCGAATTTGTCAAATTGTACACAACGGGAATCGACTACAAAAGAAGATTTCAGACCGCAGCATACTCACTCAAGAATACATATAATGGAATGTTATGGTAAGAATACCGACCAATTTCAGAACACCTAAACAAAAAAACAATAGCGTCGCAAAAAATTGAACGCGACCGCCCGTTCTCAGACGCTTAACTCCTCTATCTCCATATAGCAGGCGAATCTATTGCTATCTCGCATAGAGTTCTCTATCAAGCTGGAAGGTTATTCCAAACACGTATGGACCTTGGGTAGTAGGCAAACTTGTAGAGTTCTGTATTTGTAGTTGGATCTTGGTACTAAATGAGTCATTTCTTGCAAATTTGTACTTGTAACAACACATGTTGGGGAACTGGTATGACAAGTTGTGGGTGAATTTTTTTTAGTAAAATTGAACAATACCAATGATTTATTCTTCTTACATGAAGAGACTCCCATTCAAGTTGTTGAATGAGTGGGGTCAGAGCCAAAAATAGTCTCAGCAAAGGTGAACTTCAAATGGGCTTGCTAATGATATTGTCATGGTTTGAGAAGAGTAACATTGAAGTTTGGATCCAAACTTTTTTCGGTAAAAAATAACGTCATTGGTGTTTGGCGAAATATAAACAATTAAAGATGAAAATGCGCCCTCTCGTGTGGTGGGACGGAATTGAAAAAAGTGATATAAGTAAAGAATATGTAAGAGGTAACAACAAATTGTTTATGAATTTAAGAGGACACTTAGTAAGATCATTTTGATACCAAAAACTATGTGTACCTTGTGTTTCTAGAAATTAAAAATACAAAAAATAATAAAAATAATTCCGTCCGCCACATTTTGTGATGGTTTTTTTTTAAGTTCACTAACAACACAAATATAAATTTCAGACAAAACATGTCCGACCATCAAATATTAGGGCAGCTAATATTTCTAAACAAAAAATCTTTTAATACATATATATTGATTTTGTGATGGTTTTTATTGTTTGAGTTCCTCAATTTGTGGTGGGACGGAAGCAATGTGGGGGACGGAATAACACCTGAGGGCCTGACTTTTTCAGTTATCAGGAGTTTTAATTTTTTATGTAATTCAACTAGCTCAGAATTTTAGTGAAAGACCCTGTATTCACTCTGCCCCCTAAATCATGTTTAAACATCTAGAATCACCTTGATTGAAAAATTTTATACATTCTTTGTGAAGCACTCAATCGTATGGTAATGATGTAGACCCACAATGTGAATATGCCTGGAACATCCAGGCCCGTCGCCATGGGGGGGGGGGGGTTGGGGGGGTGGAACACCCCCCCCCCAGCGATTCCTCAAAAAGAGAAGACAGAAAAAGGGAAGAGAGAGAGAATTAGAAAAGAGACAGAGAAAGAAAAGAAAGATGGAAAGAGAAGAGAAACGAAAGAGAGAAAGGGAAGTCAAATGAAACCAAAGTAGAACGACATCAGAGCTCGTGAGATTGAACTCCATGCAGAATTACATAAATCCAAATATCACAAATTGTGGCTTCTCCTCAAGCCATTAGTTTTGTTCCAAGCCTACCCAACGGTAATCATTATTGTTTACTGTTCCAACAGTACTTTGATCAAAATGGTGTTAAATAAATTGAGAAAAACACGAGGGGAGCCTTGGGCCATTCCCCAAGTTTGGTCTACCAGTATAATGGGAATTTTCAGTCGGGGAGCTGAAGTGTGCAAGAGAAATTTGTAGGGATCGATTTCCTAGCCCCCCACCCCATAAATTAAGGTCTACTGCTGTCATTTGAATAATTACTATACTTAACCCTTCAAAAAACCTTCTTACTAGCTAAAATCCAAGAGCCTTCCGGGGGCTCGCCCCTGGACTCCGCAGGGGCCTGCTCATGCACCACATCCGTTAAAGACATTGGCGTCTAGCTTATAATGTGGTATAGTTTCCCCTTCGCGGTACACTATACTGCCCTATCAATGAGCAAACTAGAACAGTCTTTTCTTTGATTGGTTACCATTTACCCCTCACAAAAGTGGTAATCTTGAAGGTTCTGAAGAGCTTAAATCCAAGAGCTTCCGGGGCTCGCCCCTGGACCCGCAGAAGGCTCTGCTCCTGCACCACACCCATGAAAGACTTTGCGCTCGCTATATGCAGATCTCTTTGGCAGTACAACTTATACTGTATACTACCCGTCTCAGTGAGTAAAGTTAGAAACCAGTCTTACTCGGGTCTTACGTGATTGGTTTTCTATTTACCCTCAAACAGTGGTCATTTTGAAGTTCTTAATAGCTTAAATGCAAGCTTCGGGGCCCGCCCCCTGGACCCCGTCATGGGCTCTGCCCCGCACCCCGCCAGGTCCCTAAAGTGGGGGGGGGGGGGGGGGGGGGGGGGGGGGGGGGGGGCGGGCCCCTGTACCCCACCCTTTCAGGGCTTTCCCTTTGCGCCCGGTTTGTGTCAGGGCACTTGCGATGTGCATTTCCAACGATCAAGCAAATATGGGTCTGTAAGAGCACTCGCTGTGGTCCTGACAAACAGCGCTGGCTCTGCAGAGTGTGTGTACTACAGTGGACGTCAGCCATCGGGTGCGTACGCTTCCTAGAGTTACTCTTCCTTCAGCAATTAGGGTCATTTCTTCACTTTCACCCCCCCGACAAAATTTCTAGCGACTTCCCTGGGAACATCAGGAACTTGACCCGGGGTACAGTGGATTGGGTCCCTGTAAGTATATGATAATGAAGTGTCTCCAGAGGTGGTGGTTGAGAGGATTGTACCAATAACCAATTTTAAGGCCAAGCCAATCAGTCTGGGGGGTACTGGAAGTGGCCAGGGAGAACCAGCGAATGCAAGTATGACCCTCAGTATGTCTTGGAAAGATCCCACCTCCCATTCAGTTGGGACAAGAGTTAATGTTACTTCATCTATGTTACGATTGTTACCTGAGCAATGTGGGACTTGATATGCAAATCCACTTTCAAATTTACAATGTAACAAAGCAATTAAAGGATATCATTCTAAGAAAAAAAAAATAAGTGTTCTAATTAAATTTTTTATATTGGTGATTGAACTGGGGGGCATTTCACAGTGTTAAAGTTGAACTTGGATATAAATCAATGCTTGTATTTTGGCCTTGATTAAAGATAATAAATTGCATGTAGGACTTTGTATATTGTAGGAGTTAGCATTCAAATTAGGTCAATTTCAGTCTAAAACTGCTTTAGGTGGTTTGATAGAGCATTGGTTTTGGTTATAATGCTTGGTGAGCCTATAATACTGTATAATAACCCTAATGGTAAAGTAGGATTTAAATGACACCTAAAATTATTTTCCAGTTGCACCATTTGTATTTGTATCCTGTCAAAATGCAAGAAAATTTCAAAATTCACATAATATTCGGTAACCTTGTAACTTAATTATTTTGTTTGAAGTAATAATACCTTGTACATGGGTGAAATACATTATTAATGAATCTTAATCTAGTAATCTTTCACTAAAGTTAGTTTCAAGACATTTGTCCAAGTTTTGACACTTATACAATACAATAGTAATGCAGACAAAATTCCGTCCCACCACATACCGTCCCCCCACATCGACCAATTTTTTTTAAACACAGGTATGTGAAATTGTGGGGAGTCGCTTTTTTCATTTCTTTGGCATGTTAATATTAGGACTAGTTGGACTAATATCAGTGTTAAAAATTTGATGTCAATCCTTGTACTTTGATACAAATTACAGAAACGTTGGTGTTAAAATTATGTGTAATCTATCTGTCGTCCCACCACATCCTTAAATTGCGTTGCCATGGTAAACACTCTAACATCCTTTGCTTCTTTTGTTGTTTGTATATGTCGTGTATAACTAACTTGTTCTCATAGACATTAATGATCCATCTAAAACAACACAGGGACCAGCCACCTGAAAAAGTGCTATCAAATTTCCGTCCCGCCAAAACGGTATTTTTGGCTCTGACCCTGATGAACACTGGTCGTCCTGTGATAATCAGCAAACACAAATCGTGCTCCTGCTCTCTGAACTTGCTCGAGCTTGTCCACTAAAGTTGTTTTGTGTGTGTGTTCCAAGTCTCTGATGCATATCGAGGCGCGTACGAGAGGGACTCATAGTCCTTCTTCGTGACGTCTTTGAACAAGGAGTAATGTTCTGCGTAGAGGCCCAATGTGCTGTTAGATTTTTTGATGATGCGTTGACAATGAGTGTTCCAGTGGAGATCACTTGCAATTGATTGCCAAGATATCATCTGATCAACAATAGCAATCTGCTGCCAGGATGTGTATTGGAAGAGACCGCGCCTTTTGCGTGTATTTGAGGACAGCACTTTTTTGATGTTGAATTCAATCAGCCAATCCTCAGCCCACTTAGCCAGGGTGTGCAGGTCTTTTTGCAGAATTTGGGGGGGGGTGATCTTTCTTTGGGTTTTTAATTTCTCTATAGATGATGCTGTCGTCAGCAAATCAGCGATTGAGATTGGTATTTGTGTCTTGTATGTCGTTGATATACAATATAATCAGTGCCGGGCCGCAAAACCGATCCCTGTGGTAATGCGGGGGCGCCTATGTTACATTCCCCCATGAGAGTGTCTACCATTAACAGACACTGCCTGTTGGCAAGAAGAGAGAAGCGTTGATCCAGCGGAGTGTTGACCTTCTAATCCCGTAAAAATCCAACTTGGCGGATAAGAGCTGATGGCAACCTTATCGAATGCCTTAGAGAAATCTAACAAATCACGTCAGGTCTTTCCACGATGTTCAAGTGTGGTGGCCCAGTCCCAGGATGGAAGCCAAAAGCTGGGTAACTGTTGAAAGTCGTTCTCTGAAGCCATGCGGCGAGTCAAGAGGATGTCTGCTGCTCCAGATGTTTGCACTGACTCAAAATAATATGCTCCAGCATCTTACAGCATAGGCAAGTCAGGGAGATTGGGCGATAGTTGTCAGGATCTGTTTGGCACCTTTCTTAAATATAGCTGTTACAATGGCTTGTCTCCACGGGCCGGTACTTCCCTGTGTTTGAGCTGAGCGGCTCAACAGCAACAGACTGAGTAATCTGGGTGGAATCTCATCGGGTCCGCTGGCTTTGATGGGGTGAGGCTCTGGCAGGTGGTTTAAAACCCCTTCTTGATGGATTAACAGATGAAGTAATGTCGGGATGCGGAGATGTACCCTGTTTGGTAATGTATCTGTTGTGGAAGGATTGAAGACAGACTCAAAGTGTTTGTTAGTCCTGGGCTTTTATCTAATCCGTTGTACATATTTGGTCTGAGTACGTAGTGCTGGAATCCCTAGGTTTTCTCAGTTCGCATGAGTTTAACATATGACCAGAATGTCTTTTCGGTCTCTCCGTCAATCTTCCGCCAATCACCTCATTTGCTTAGTTTAGGTGTGCCTTTTTGATGTATTTAGCTAGGCTGTTTCTATATTGCTTAAGTTATGCCATTTGGATTATGATTTCGTTCTTGCAAGACTTAATAGACATCACGCTCCTCATTTTCTTTTGATAGAATGGGAGTTCTCCATGCAGGTGTCTTTGTCACTTTTAAGCTTGGAGGGAACATATTGGCCATGAGACTTTGGAGTTTATCGTCGGATATTTTGCCATTTTTTCATCCACAGAATTTTTAGTAGGATCGTTGTGCGATGAACTCATACTAACTCCCTGTGTGTCATTTTTCATTTGGGTCCCTATTTGCTTTATCAAATTTGTAAACCTGTACTTCAGTTTGTTTTGGGGTTTTGGTTCATTTTATATTAAAGCGCACGATGTCCTGATCGATATGCCAGGTTTCCACATCAACATTGTCAACCAGGGAGGCATGAGGGACAACCAATCAAGCAGCTATTGAACTGGACGTGTGATTTTTGTTTTGAGTGACCAAAGGAATACTCTAACAAAAAGTTCAAAATTTGGATGAACAGATGCTTTTGGGAGTTGTGGTAGACCATGAGGACCAATCAATGTCGTCTAAGTTGTAATCCCCACC
Organism: Ophioderma brevispina; assembly: GCA_023653785.1. Taxonomy (NCBI): domain Eukaryota; kingdom Metazoa; phylum Echinodermata; class Ophiuroidea; order Amphilepidida; family Ophiodermatidae; genus Ophioderma; species Ophioderma brevispina. Next base: position 55,992 of record JAMKCH010076624.1, on the reverse strand, counting down.
TATAACAATATTTGGATGCGCACGACTGTGCTTACTCAAAAGCATGGAACTATTTGAAGCTCGTCAATGGCTGTACTCTTACCTGAGCTACACTGGGCCATAAAGCTTGCCAATAAACAAGGGCTTGGAACCAGCAAATTGAAGACTGGTCCATATGATTTCACATCCAGTAACCAAATCGGGCAAGTCAAGAAGTTTAGGTTTCCTCTTTTGTTGCAATAAACACACCTCCCCCCCCGTGTGAGTCCCTCTTTGCGGAAAACGGTGAATTAATCGGGAAACAATGAGTAGTTGGCATGTGCTGTCATTTTGACTCACCAGCCCAGATTATGTCAGGTTATGCTCCTCAAGTATCGTAACACCCGCAGGACTATATACACGGCTGGCAACTTCGTTTTTCTGTCGAAACATCAACATTGTTGGCTTCCCTGATTGGCCCCAGTGTAGCTTTTATATGTGGGCCATGCTCAATAAAAAGCACACTTAAAAAGGCCCAAATCATTGAATATTCCATTTCCGTATGCATTCACCAGGCCCGTAGCCATGAATTTATGCGGGGGGGGTGGCGGATTTGCCAGAAGCGACCTCTTGGCGTACCAAAAAAATTTTTTCGGCTCGCTGCGCTCGCCGGGTTGACCCAAAATTTTTCACCGTCGTCTCCAAAAATTCTGAAGGGGGGGGGAGGGGGAGGGGGAAAGAAAAAAAATCTCGTACGCCAGCGTTGAGAAACAACAGTATGTAAACGTACCATCGTAATGCGATGATTACAGCTGCGTGTCATGCTTAGTCATTCTATACCATGCAACCACAACCCTTAAGACTAACTTTTCATTGACAACACGGACCTTAACATGATGGCAAGCGGGACCTTCAACATCATAAACAGGACCTTTTCATTTTGGGGGGGTGCATCCGCACCCCCGCACCCCCCCTGGCTACGGCCCTGGATTTCACCTACACAAATGGAAATTTACTTATGTATGAAGAGTGTAGAAACAATCTTAAAGTAATTCACTACTGAACAATGTCGAGCAATGTGCATTACAGACTTTTCGCATGCATTCGGGGGGCGGCGTGTTCCCGGGTCGCAATATTTTGTTTTGTCGTATCCACTATATGGCGAGGAATTGTACCCTCATACATCAATGGTCGCTTTCATTAATTCATGACCTCCTCCCGACATTTGCGAATTTTAGTTCCGCGTTCAATAACAAAGGAATCCTAAAAATGTCTTATTTACAAAATCATTTGGATAGTACAAACTCTAGTTTGAGTAGTACAGTGGGGATTGTATTGTTTTTTTTGAACAGTTGTTTCAACAGAATAGAACAGATTTAACGCCCAAGGTCAGAGTAATTTAAAAAAAAAGAGGCCTACCGGAGATTTTATGAAATCACACCGGAACACATACGGGTCACATGAGGAAGCAAACTACCCAATTTTAGACCAAAATGGGATCTACAATTGCCTCTTGTAAAATAGTGCTAGCTGCATACTACTAAAACAAGTACTAAAAAAAAAAAATAATGGTAGGCCTAATAAAAAGAAAACTTAACAAAATCAAACTGTAAAATAACAGTTTACAATAAATGAAAGTAAAATGATTTAAAAACCAATAACAAGACGATGCTAGATTAAAAACAATTAAAACTACGAAACAAAAAAATAAGGTTAACACTTACTTGCTCAAGTGATCGAGATCTCGATCAAAACATTTGTGGCAGGTTTAAAAATGTTTGCCATTGACTTTGTGTACATAAGAGCTGTTTAAAATTTTTTTTTTTTTTTTTTTTTTTTTTTTTGAAATAAAAAAGAACTAACGAAATTAAAAATGAAGATTTGAAGATAATATTAAAAATCAAATATTTTTTTTTAAGGATTAAAAAATTAAAACCAATAATAAATGAAAAAAAAACTAACATACAAAACCAAAAAATAAATAGATTTAAAGGTTGCGTGTTCCGAACGATTTTGTCTATCCATGTTCTTACTTGATATGAGAGCCTGCACTTGTACACACTGACCATCAGTACCGTGGGAAACAAAACTTGCATTGTTGCTGTGCAATATGCATAGTGCAACGCCCTATTCACTATGTGCTATAGTGATGGTTAACCATAAAAACGGTAGTTTTTACTGTATCTTGAGAAAGAATGGTTTGAACAGACATGAAAATTTAGGACGACAATGAGAAAAATACGGCCTTTCATTGATATAAAAATTATTACACTTCCTGGTTAAATCTGGGGGTCCCAAAGACGATCGGAAACAAGCAACTTAAGGAAGTAAAAAGACAAAAAATAAAAAAATATATTCAAAGTAATTAAAAAGAACCAAAAAAAACAAAAATTACAACTTAAATATAAAAAAACTACAAATATTTTAAATATAAACATTGAATAAAATACAAATTGCAAGAATATTTAATAACTCTAAAAAGACTTTGAAAATTTAAAAGCAATACAAAATCTATAAAAAAATTAAAAAACAGATGGTAAAATAATTAAAAATATTTTTAATTTTTTAGGTTTTTTCTTTTTTTAAACTTAAAACAAAAGTAATATTTCAAAAAAAATTTACAAATGAAAAACAATGTTATAACTTCCATATGAGTATATTGGCAGATTAATATACTTATTATATTAACAAATATAGGTGGTAGATGCGTTTATAAACAGTTTGAGAGCCACTCAAACTTTAAAGTCGACCTCGATCTAAGCTTATTATTCATCTCTAGATGAAGCCATCGCATCAGGCTGCGAGTGATGTGATGTGGTATATTCATGGACGGGATGCCGGGTCAAGTGACATTCATTACCGGCGCCGGGAAGCTTTGCCGGTGTAGTAGCCTCGGCAGTGAGGCCGTGAGGCTTCACTACATTTACACGGTTGCCGGGCAGCTAACAATCGGACGCTATATACACGGTGGCCGTGTATATAGTCTTTGCCGTGTATATAGTCTTTGCCGAAAACAAAGTACTCAAAATAAAAAAAATGGGAATGAGTTTACGCACTGATTGTTGATAAGCATATTTGCCAATGCCCGGGGGTGTCCGCTCCGAATTCCGCTATACTAAGCGAGCTCTTGAAACTCCAATTATGAGTTCTCGTCAAATTTTTTTCAGCCCATAATGATGGGGGGGACTATTAATTATCATTATTGGGCACAGCATATTTTACAGTGAAATGACCTGCAAGCATTTAGTACAGGGGATCGACAAACTCCGAACAATATTGGGTCTATTGTTAGATCATTCGGGACTTACGAGACAGGTTTCTAACAAAAATTCCAATATCGATGAAATACGGTGATATTGCTTGAAAGATTTTTCAAATATGAATATTTTCATTCTTCGGCGACTACGCGGCCCAAAACTCATTAAACGCGGCGGGAGGAGAGAAACTAATAATCGACGTTTCAAGGCCTTAAAGTATATATCTGGCCGACCGCTTCCCCACCAAAACGGCGCATGAACAAGCAACGCGCACATGTGGTCATGCATGCAAAGAATTTTTCTCTAACTACAATTGGCGACATTATTACAGACGCGTCACCCTGCGTCGATAGCCTATAGTAGTAATATTTGCCTGAGCGTAGCAGGCAAAAAAGTAAATTGCCCCCAGCCTAGGGCCAGTCGAGGGCGAGGTGGCCCGAGCACGTCTAAAGGCGCTGAACCGTCGTCAGAGTATAAGATCGATCGAGAGGCCCTGGTTCGAGCCCCGCAAGAGTCGGGTTTCTTGGTCATACTCAAATAGTTCCTATAAGTTCGGAAATGCATAATTGCACGCAGTGTGATATGGAATTTTCTCTCGCTCCCACCCATTGCGTTTAATAAAAATGTTTGATGGCAGTGTATGCAATGGGTGCCGGCGCCTCCTGTTCGGAGAGTATGTAAAGTGTGGGCCCGGGCATCAGGGGTGTCATTCCTGAACACGTAAAAATTGCAAACCTTATCGAAAAGAGTAGTGGACCTCCTGGTTGTTACTGCACTCATCCTCTAGGTACCAGGGTCACTTCCAACCAGCACTAGGCCAGCATGAAGGGTAGGCCGAATCCAGGATGGAAACATGTTGAGGCTTTCGTCCAACAGTTGACAGACAAAAAAGGTGTAATGATGATGAAATCAGAAAAGTGGGTACAAACTCATGAACTACTTAATGCATAGGAAAAAAAAAAATCAATGAGGTAAAAAGAAAGTATTTGAGAAAGAAACGGTATACTGTTCTCCGCAAGTTGACATGCAGAGTGGCAAACTCAAGTGTTTTCTAAACAGTTGATTGATGCTGCCAAACCAGAACAGAAAAAATATCAATGATGTTTGTTGAGGTAAGTGTTGTACCGGTCATGGTGTGCATTTATACGACTGGGAAATTCACAGAGAAAGTGTTTTTTTTATCTTCAAGCAGAACATCGTAATCAGGATAAATATACTGCTTTTGTCTTAAAGGTGGTGTTCAGATTTATGTGTATTGTGTTTTCTCTAAAACTGATATGAGAGCCTGGCACTTGACACATACCCCCATCAAGTACCGTGGGAAACAAAACTTGCAGTTTTGATGGTAGACGCAATAATGCATGTTGCAACGCCTTTTAATACTGTGCTAATAATGTGGTTTTTAACCACTAAAACGGGTTTTTTTTTTGTTTTATATCTTGGGAATGAAATGGATTCGAGGGCTCAAATTTCAGGACGACAAGAGAAAAATACGGCCTTTATCCGATATCAAATCGAGACTACTCCGGGTAAACAGGGGGGTCCAAAGACGGATTGGAACAAGGCCCCTTTAATATGCAGATTTAAGCAACCACTTACAGATATGTTAGCATATCCAGCCATAACGATACCAAAACCTTTGGATTTTTATGATTTTGTCGATAGTCCAGATTATTCCATTTATCGGCATAAACATGGACATCACACCCTTATTTCTATTCTATTATCCAAATAAATGTAATAATAACAGGAAAAATGGCAATTCTTACTAAAAAACGTAACAGTTGTTAACGTCTTTAAAGCACGCGCCTGTATCCTCCTCGTCGCATAAATGTTAGCGTTTGGCGCATATAGTGAGGTGACACAGAACACACGCGCCAAAAAAGAATGTTCGCTTTGCAGGCATTGCATTAGGGAGATCCAACCCATTATTGCAGATACTGGGCATAACACTAACAAATCACAGAGCGTGTTTTGAATAATGGCCACCAGTAAAGGATATCATATTAAATTAATAACACAAACATTGCAGCGGTAGCCCATGGATTTTATTGCGTTTCCTCCTTTTTCATGTTCAGCACCGGCAGTCATAGCCTTGCTTTATAGCGCGCCGGGCGTAGTTTACTTAAACACTTGCTGATTTAGCATATGACCGGTATGTTATGCAACGGTGACTCCATAGTGATAGCACATGACCGCAGCCTGAACGCATCGCTGTGCATGTTACGGCGCGAGTATTATGATTTGCATGATCGTCTGTTTGAGGTGGTAGAGTCAGTGACCGATTCGGGTTAGTGATCGCTTGCCATTTCAGTGATGTTACCGATTCCTCAACTAGCGGGAGCCTCCCGCTAGTAGAAGTAAATATTCATCTTTTAATACCTGGAAAATAGTAGTTAAAGTTCAAAATAAATGCCTTGTACGACCCTGCGTGATACAGTGAACAGTAACGTGATTTACATATACAGGATGTTTTAAAACTGTATTTTATATATATTTTTCTATCTTTTTATATATTTTTTTATCCAGTGATAATTATTACGTTTTGTTGATCTTTACTTACAGAGGTGGAGAGGGTACCGTCAAAGGTTGAGTTGATAGCAGAGCTAGTTAGAGGTTTCTTGTTATTATTCATGTAAAACCGTAACCCTGACAGATACTCTTGGCAAAAACTATGTAAAATCTACCAAACAAACACAAATGAGCAAAAAATTTAAAATCCCCCTATCATTTTTTTTTTAAAATTTATTATTTTAGGACAGTCCCATTGCTTTTTGGCCAGGTTTGTAGCCTGTTATGTTCTCATTTGCTTATGTTCCATCAGCAGGGAACTTATTAAATTTGTTACATAATTTGCCAACACTAGTTAAAGCCACTATCAGTCATTTTTCCCAATTCAAACTGCCAATTTTATCTCTAAAATTGCTAGTGTTAGGTCCTCTCAACACCTTTACTACCGCTTCTTTGTAAAACAGACACTAACACATTTTTAAAGTGGCTTGATATGCCATTAACTGAATGTTTTCTCAACCTAAAAAAGTCGGATCCCGCTTTATTAGTAAATTAAGAATAAAAATCATTTTTCTTAACGATACGGTGTGTTATGCGCCACTTACAGAGGTTCTTTACTACAACAATTTCCATACAGCAGAGCAAAACGATGGACACTTGATGGAACAATAGGTTGGCGCACAATTTGTTTACATGTGAAGAAATCGTGATAGTGGCTTTCAACAAGGGTGTAAGAAGCTTAATATCAAATATAGCATAGTATTATTCTAATATTTCTTGTGAAAATACTAATTTCTACCTTTAACAGTACAAAAAACTTCGCACTCAGCTGGAAGATGAATTTGGAGATGATGTTAAATGCGTAAGTAAAACACATTTATTAGCATACTGTAATCATTTTTGCAGTGTCAAATTTGTATTCTAATATTACCTCTACTGCCCAATATTGAAAATTCTGATTGGTCAGTTTACTGCCCATTATTCTGCAACCACATATTTAATTTCTTATTAAATCTGGCTATTTAAGTTAATAGAATAGAAATAAAGGATGATGCAGTATCATCTGTGGGCTCGTAATGTATCCTCGGCCGGAAAAACTTGAAAATAATGGGCTCGGCTGCACCTCACCAATTTAGTTTTTGCTGACCTCGGACACATTATTTGCCCATAAATGATAGTACTGCAGGGTTATAGCTAGACTACTCTGAGTGCTGGTTGTAAATCTTAAAATTTACTACACTTATGGAAAAATGTAAGCAGATGTAGGGTTTGAAAGAAGCGATGGACCGTTTGGCAAAGGCGAATAGTGTATGTTGGCATGGGCACATGCTGAGGAACGATGACGGGCATGTTTTAAGAAGGGCTGTTGAGGTGGGAGGTTTGAGGAGGAGAGGACATCCAAAGAATAAATTTGGAAGAAGCAAGTGGAGGAGGAGAGTAGGAGGGTTGGGTTGAGGATGGAGGATGCATTGAATCGGGTGAAGTGGAAGGAGGGAGTAAGGGTGGTTGCTGCGAGTGTGAGGCGAATCTGGCCACCTTCGTTCACTGGGACAAAACTGGTTTTAAAACTTTGGATGTACTACTACTTTACTAACTACATTGCTTTTTTCTTAATTTTCTATCAATATTTCAGTTGGAAAAAATAAATGAGAATTGTACAGACTTATCCTTCACTTTTAGACTATTCAGGTAAATTTCAAATATTTTGACTCTTTCGGGGGGATCACTGATAGTCTTTAAGGATCATTTAGGGATAAATGCTGTAGCTATTAGCTAATTCCTATGACATCTCTTGTACACAGGAAGGTTTTAGTACTCCTGGCATCACTGGTTGGTTAGAGGTGGAGGTTAATGGAAAGTTAATCCACTCTAAAAAGGTATGTAACCTACTAGAGATTGGAATCTTATTTTTTACAGAGATGTCTATTAGAGTCTTACCCAGATTTAGCGCCCTTCTACCCCCTGTTGACAAAAAATGAAAGAAAAAAAGGCAGCAATGTTCACCATTTCCTTGCCTGAGTTTACTTATGTATTTTCAGTACATGTATGATAAAAAAAACATCCTTCAAATTTTCTCCAAATGGGCAAAATTATTCCACAACACTATAAAATTATCAGGCGGTGGTGGCCAAGCCTCATTCATTATAGCAACTCACCAAAAATGTTAAAAGAAATCACAGCAATACTGAGTGCAAACCACAAACCAATTTGGGTGCTTTGATGTGGGTCGGTCATGGGTGTTCCCATGACCTACATACCACCTCGTTCGTTATTCATACAAAAAAAAATCAGAAATAACCCAAGGGGGTTACCTCATCGTTTCTCAGTAAATATTAATTCTTTCATTTGGAGTCGCGTCCATCCACCATAGCAGTGCTTTATAGTCAAAGTTGGTGTTGTTGCCTCATATGGAGGAGTTCTACCGACGACGACAGATACAGATAGAACCCTTGTAGTGGAGTTGATTCTTCAACTCCAACGGTTTTGGAATAAGAAAATATTCCTTGACAACATATAAAAAATTCAGAATTTCTCATCAAGATTTCGCTTTTACGTGTTAAACCAATGGCGACGTCTGAAATTTGGATTTCTTGGCCGCCCTCCCCTGAAAATTATAGAGGAATAGACACCTATTTCAAAAGCTCATTTAAAATAACCAATTTCTTGCAGATTAGACTGCATTCTCTCAGAGTGTCCATTGAAGTATGATATTATAATACACATGCGTGACCAAATTTTTTCATAAACAACAGAAATGAGTTTCATGCCACCAGCAAAAATTTCCCCTAAACATGAAACCTTTGTATGGTACCATATTTTGCCCAAAGCAACTTCTTTTGGCCAAAATATGTACTAATTTTGGTACAAATGTTGAAATAACGGTCTCAATGAGCATGCTTAGAAAACTACCCTTTTTCTTGAAAATCAGTATTTTCTAATTAACCCCTAACTGCATATGTGAATTACTTGCTTGGTTGCCAGACAGACAGACAGACAGACAGACAAACAAACACACACCCTTTCCAAAATATTTTTTGTGTAGTAATCAAAAATAATCATCTAGAACTAAAGGTAGTCACCTAAAGTGCCTAATTTCAATGTTAGAGATGAATCGGATATTTCATTTTCATGCAGTAAACAATTCCGAATCCGGAATTTTATAGCAAAGTTGTGATTTTCTATATAAAGGACTTTGATTTGAGCTTAGTTATTTCACACGGTGATTAGTATAGCTACAAGTAGGCATATGCAAAAAACATGATTTGTTTGAAAATTGAGTGGACCCTCAACTGGAAATCTCTGAGTCAGCCTTATGTTAGACTAGGTACCAAACTTGCAGCATCAATACTTCCTAAATTAGGACAAAAGTAAAATAAACTTTTTGATGCCCATGAGAAATTCATTGAAAACCTCATACTTTTGCTCTTCATGATTTTTAATAGTGTCCAACCGATCACCCCAAGTTCTGAATATGTCGATTTCCGAATTTCTCTTTTAATATGCCGATCCGATCCCGATTTCCAATTTTTAGAAATTGCATTATTCAAGTCCGCTACGAAGCTGGAAGCCCATAAAATTAATAACAAACCACAATCAATAAATCTACCCGTGTGTTGTGTATAGTGTATACGTATTAACTCACCTTGTTATCATCCATTGATAGTTCTATTGTTTATTAGATTGAAAAAAGTCAGAAATGGGAATTGAGATTCTTATCGTAAACCAAAGTTGAAATAGCCATCCTAAATTCTTGACACATTTTCAGAGATAGACCATACAATCTGAGAACACATTTGTAGTGTTCATATTAGCCAGAAAAATCTTATTTTACCTTTATTTTGTTAAGTATTCCCAGTACTCGAAAGTACCGCATATTCCCAAGTCTAATAGACATTGTACAATTTAAGTGGCATTATTTGCAGTCTAGCTGAAATCAACAAGATAATGGAAATACCAAGAGTCCCGCCAATGTTATTACAACATTCAACATACCACTGCAGGTCACAAGTCACAAGATCAATTTTGAATCTTTGAATCAATTCTCAAACTTTGATCAAGCCTGCAATTTCATGTGTGTTTGGTGTCTAGTCCACACATGGTCTCGTAGGTTTTCTCTGGGTTCGGTGGGTCCTCCGGTTTCCTCTTGCTTCTAAAACTGCTCTTTCTTCCCCAATGTTTATATGATTTAATAGTGTATAGTGTGATTTGAAGTAAAGTATCTTCATGACACTATATGACACAATAATAATGTTGGTGTTTTGTTACTTAGATACTAATAATTCATCCTCCTCTGAAATCACAATTATTGCAAAACCCTAATCCCAAGCTACATTTACTTTTGATCTCATTTACAATTTGTTGTTGTTGTATAGATAGCAATATCTGTAGACAAGCTTGTTTTTATTTTTCAGCATATTTGATGCTTTCCACAATGTTGAATATTTTTCTCTTTTTAAGAATGGAGATGGCTACATTAACTCCCAGGAGAAGCTAGATAAGATCATGGAGGCAGTAGCAGCTGCCTCAGGAAAGTGACTTTTGTGCTTTCATCTCACCAGAGCTGAAGGTCAGTTGCAAAGCAGCAATATATTTTTTTCATATTTTTGTTCACATCGTAATGAATACTGAGTACTTTCCCAAGTTCCTTGAGTATTGTGACAATTCCGTACTAATGTATCACCACACTCTTCCAATGTATTATTTAAGGGTTACCGCAATCCTCATCCCGTAGTTTTAAATGTGAGGTAACATCAATAAATGTACTTCCCTGCACAGAAATATGCATTCACCAAAGATGCTTGGAATCATGCGTACCTATGCAGGCGTCCCAGGGGGGCAACATTTCTAAGGTCATCCCGCCAGAGGGGGCACAATTCATAAATGCGTCCCGGTGCTTTGCTCCAAATGAGTTCTGAACTTGACGAAATACGCGCATAGCGCGGAAAATCGCCGAATTTACTTTATTTTTGTCCAAACTTAGGCTGAAATTGGTTTGAAATTTCCCCCGAAAAGAGGATGAAAATGCACATTTGGGTCCATATCGTCCGCTTTTTCGAGCCAGAGGTACAACTTGCCCCCCCCCCCCCGGTCGGTACGGCCACTGCTTGGAATGATCCTTGAACCGTGAATCATATCCTGGGGTTTTCAGGGTATGTGTCAAGATCCTCCAGGGTATTTTTAGATCATTGCTGAAATAATGCTTTCACACAAATGGATGGGCCTTCACTAAAGTTAAGCGGTCTTAACAGTTTGGTCAAGTCGGAGGTTATCTTCAGCCAATGAGAGTACTGAACTGTGACTGCCTTTGCTCACAGTCAGTCTTCAGTTAACATGATTAAGTTTCGCAAATGGTAGTTTTTGCAACACCACCCCATGGCTCCAAGGAGCATGTCTCCTTGCACTAACCCTCAAAGGGCGCTATTATTTGTGTGGGCCGTCAGCGTATATCTGGCAGGACTACTTGCACATACTTTGTGTGTGTGTATGTGTGGATGTTGTGTGTGTGTGTATGATGTGTGTGTGTCACTAAATTGTTAAGGTCCAAGGAAATGAGATGATAAACCTAGTCCAAATCTTTACGGGGGCTTCCATTCCAATAAACAGGGCCAGAAAAGAATACACACTACCAGGGACAATCATAGTTAAAAACTATGGATTTTCAGTCAGTGTCATGAATAGATTCACACCAGTCAGCTGGAATTTTCTATTAACTCTGAAAAAAATCAATAGTTTCACTACTGATGGGATCACCAACCCAAAAATATTGACTGTTTTTCTCGTCCCTCCTTGTAGACTTGACACAAACCACACAATTCTATTTGCATTTTCCTGGGGACCTTTAAGTTTTGTTAAAGAATTCAACTTGAACAGTGGAGTAATTTGGAACAAACTTCTGTCATAGGTGACCATGGGATCCCACCTATGTCGATGAGGTCAAAGTCATTGTTGAAAGGTAACAGGTCAGTTGAAAGGTCAAAGGTCATGTGAAAGGTCAAAGGTCAGGTGAGGTCAAGGTTGATAAAAGGGCTAAAAATGTAAAATTGACATACATTGAAAGTTTGAAGTTATACTGAGGGATCTATATTGACACCTAGGACTCATGTGTTGCTGAGGTCAACTGAAAAACTAATGAAATTTTATATATTGAAAAGAGGCTAGCGAGATTTGAACGAGAACCACTGTAGAATGAGGTCAGATACCTACCACACAGGACCAGCGAGGATTGGAGTGGCGGTGCCAGAAAATTTATTCCTTGATAACATTTACGGAATAAATTGCTTGCTATTGTGGTCAGCACTTAATGTATAATGAATAGCTCCGCTCTGGATGACGGTTGCCACAATCTATGCTCCAGGAGCATGGTGGTAGTGGTCAAAATCTCAACACTTGCATTAGAGTTCCAGCATAGCAGAGGAATGATGCATGCTGGGGTTATATCACTGTGTGTTGACCAATTTTGTTTGCAATGTTTTTTTAAAGGTGATTGGTTTGATAACCTTTGTGACCCCCCCCATTTACCCGAAGAGTAGTATCATTTTGCTATCAGATGAACCTGGAAAAAGGACCAATTTTCTAATTGTCATCATGAAATTTTGGTTTCCAAATCCATTCTTTCCTAAGAGAGACATTTGTGAATCTCACCGAGTCCTGTTCAAACTATACAAATAGTATAATCCAGTGTTGCAACAGAACTGCTAAAATGTTTTATATTTACTTTTGTAATGAATTTAAAAAAACATCAGACCTAAGTTTATGAGTAGCATCATGGAATAAGAGCAAACAATTGTTATTCTTTAATTTGTCATTTCTTCACAGGAAAATGGCACAGATTAGCCCAGGCTGGCGAACCTATTTATGACGGAGTTTGCTAAACTGACCCCATCACCGGCCAGATACCTGATAACGCCAAGGAAGCCAATTTTGACCGTTTTGCCCATTTCCTTCATGCTGTTTTTTAAATAATTTTTTTGAACTGTCTTCCGATTTCCTTATGTAGTAGTGTACTTTAGTGTCATGTTTGACACTTGTGTTCATGGTCATTTACAAAAAGTAGCATTATGATCTTGTTTTTTTTTCATATTAGATAAGATTTCACCATTTGTGCTTAGGTCACCTTTTCATACCACAAAGATGAGACTGTAACATAACATGTCTATTAGTGGCCCAGCCACATTTTTTCTGTGAAACAATTGATTTCTTGCCAAGTTTTCCTAATTAAACAATCAACCAGTCAAATTACTTACTCCTCCCATTCGCATGCCAAATTAATTTTCTCAAATGCAAATAATCTCAAACTAACATCCACAAACATTCCGAGTACTGGATATGGGCTGTAAATTGATTGCCAATAATTGCAACAAAATCTGATCAGGAAAAGTAGATTCTATCGTTACGTACTTCACCATATGATTTCTGTTGAATGATCCTTGAAATATGAATTATCCTTGTTGTTCAAGCTCAGTTAGCTTGAATAATAACCCATGGATGACCTGTAATTGCCAGACCGTTTGACTTCTGAGCTGCCCAAATTTTATTCCTTGAGTATCTTCAAACAGATTATTTTAATTGTGAGATTTGTTTTCAAAATTAACTTGTTTACGGTATTTTGATGTGCAACATTCATTATAGTAGAGTACTCTCCACAGTAACTGGGTGTGCTTAGTCAACTAAGTAAAGTAAACAAATCAGTACTTCAACCACCATTTGCCTGTCCTTTTTTTGTTTGGCAATCCTGGAAATGATTCATACAATCATACAAGCTCGTAATTCCCCTTGTGGGTTGTGGCCCCATCGGTTGTCACTTCTAGGTGTAATATAAAATGTTGTCCAAACCTTATTGATAGCAAATTAATGTCTGCCTTATTGTCTTTTTTTCCCTCTGATAGACGTAATTCCCTATAAAGATTATTACTCATAAATACAGACTAGAAATGTGCCTGGATTAGCTGAATATATTTGCAAGTCCATTAATTTCTAACTGAAATATACCAATTTCCACCAAACTATACTCTGTGCTAAAATCCCTCCCCCCATAGCATGTATAGGCCTGTAATACAGAATGTTCTAACTCGCCTTGGTAAGCGATAGAACTTCTGTATTTACAACCTTAATTGATCGATTCTGATCTTTCATAAAAATTTTCACCAGTTTCCAAGTATTGCTGAAACTGCTGGCCGAAAAAAAAAAAAACACAATGCCCAAAAATACTTTTTCTAATTGGATTTTGACAGGCTTTGAAACCATTTAAAGCAGAAATCTTCTTTCCCCCCCCCCTTTTGCTATTTTTTGCCATGTTGGAATGATATTGTGGGAAATATCAGCTCTAGACTGGATAGTTTTCGTGATTGAAAAGCTCTGGCAATTTTTATCAATGACTCTGTTGCGATGATGTTGAACGGCGTCATAGTTCAACGATTGTACATGCACTGTACGAAATAATTTTCCTATGGGTAATTGCCCGGTGACATTTTCTTATGCACTCTGCCATGTGGAAAATTTCATACTTAAGAGCAATGTGTGGGTTTCCGCTACAAGTGAAACCCCCTCACCTCTCTGTGTAGTCTGAAATTGGCTTGCTGGTAGGAAAACGCTACATTTTGAAAAGTCATATAATGTTTCCTCTCTAAACTTAATAATTTATCATTACTTTGAAGCAAAAAAAGGTTCCCTTCACATGGAACATTCCTTACCAAGCTTGAAAAGTACAACTGGGGGGGGGGGGGGCACCGCTTCTAATGTCTTCATAAGTTGAAAATCATTTCTTCTCTACAGAAAGTACGGCTAAAGCATCCCCTTCACTAAACACACCGCAAGTAATATCCTTTCATAATAATTTGCCTTTGTTTTTTTTTGTCTGTCTTGATGTACATTCGCTCCATTATGTTAAATTTTTAGTGTAGTCGTAGGTTGTAGGTAATTTTATCGTTTAGGTTGTGTACTACATAATCCATATGTTAAGGGGACATAGACGAGTCAAGCCGTTCTTTCTCCAAAAAACAAAATGTCAAAATTGCCAAATTTGTGCTAATTTAGATGTTGCATTGATTAATGATTATTACACATTTTAGAATCAAGAGTTGTGTGATGTGTCATACCAATTGAGGACAAAATGTGCAACATTTATATACCTTACTGAATCAAGGATTTCAACTATCTTTAGGGCGGATTTGGTTATAGATTTTTGTTTTTAAAATAGTAACTTGTAATGTTTGCCACAAACCCTGGCTAAGTTGGGTTAAAATAATCATGTAAAGATTTTTGTAATTTCAAGACTTACATTTACACCAAAATGGTTGGGGGTGTTGTGTCAGTATAGGGGTTATTATCCTGCGGGTAAAACATAACACCACCCTTAATTGGTCACAATGAATTTAGGCAGTTTTTTAAAACATTATCAGCAACCTTGGTAAGATTTGTAGCAGGATGGAGGGTAGAGCTTAATATTCGGCAAGTGCATTTCTACGGGTATTGAAATGAAGATGTGATGTTATAGCAAATCAAAAAATGTATGAAATCGAGGGTTGACCATCAGAAGGATGTAACTCAAACCCAAAGAAATATAAAGAATTCTTTAATTCTACTGTTCATAATGAAAAATTGTTCTTTGTTTGCTGTTGGCTCAGTACCATAATGAGCTTTATGAGAGATTTACATTTTGAGAATGAATAGATGGCGTAGTAGCAAATATTAAACATCCCATTTCTCAACAACAGACAGACTTTAAAGAAATTTTTAAATTTCTTTAGTGTTGAGTTACGTTCTTTTGTTTGTCAACCCTCGAAAAAGAATTGTAAGACTATACCAATGCATAGTTGTACTATGTGGAGGGTGTTTTTTAAGGCGACCCACTTCCTGGACACACGTTGGAAACTTTAAAAGAATAAGATACACGGTTTTTTATGTCGTTAGTTCCGAAATGCATAAGAGTGTAAGAGAAGTGGGTCAGATTACGAAAAGGAAAAACACATATTTAGAAATGCAACAGTGGAAACACTGGTATTTTGATAACCAGCTCTCATCATCATATTTCTAATTTATCTGTACAGGCAAATGTATTCATGCAGGGGAATAGCTAGATTTTTTTTGGGGGTGTTGAGTGTTGTGAATGGGCAAATTTTTAAATATTTACCCAGATTGACAGTTTAAAACAAATTTTTCAAAAATCTGAAGGGTTGTAGGAGTCAGCTTGAAATGGCTCTTTTGTACACCACTTTTCCTTGCTCATAAAACGATGTGTAATACAATGAACACTCAACCCATGTTAGATTATTCATCTAGACGAACATATTTCACATAAGGCCTTTGTTGAGATATTTATCTCCCCCAAATGGTTGTGTTACAACCTTAGCTATTGCCCCTTGAGATAAACTTAGACTTAGTGAATTAGGCAATTTATAGGGTGTTGTGATCTGATTGCCAAGCATCCTTTTTTAGACTTGGCCAACCAGTCTGTGTAACTGATTTTATAGGACAAAGAAAGAAATTTTCTGAAAATTTTAATTTCTGTTTAAAAAGTGATTAAATTCAGCATACATGCCAAATATGGTTATTACAATGACTTTTGAGTCAAAAGAACATTTGGGGCATTTACATTTTGGTGTCTGTACGAAGGGCACAAGGGATGCTTGTTTGGATAGTGTCGGTGGTTCTTAACAACATCAACCCCAAATGTTAACCAGCCTGCCAACCATTGGATATGGGACTCTCAGGAGGAATTGAAGGTTTGAAATGTGCGCGCGAAGCGGGCATGGCGAGCGCCTCGGCGCGCGAAGCTTTAAGGGTGGGGTGCAGGGGCAAGCCTTAGGGCCCCTGGTGGTCAGGGATTTTGGCCTTTTTGGCCTTTGGAAGCTCCTCCCTGACAACTATTCCTCAAGATAACTGAAAGGTTTTAGCTTAAAAATTTATCAGCAAAAAAAGATAGAACATAAACTTAATAAATTTTCATTTATAACCATTTTTCATGATACTGGAAAGAAAAATGATATCACAGAATTTGAAAAAATGGTTACAGACCTGGTGACTACTGCTGACTGCAGAATTCGGCATTTTTTGCCTATGTTGAAAATGTCATCTTCCCTTACATGTGTCATTGCCAAATCTTGCAAAAAAAAAAAAAAAAAAAAAAAAAAAAAAAAAAAACAAACGTGTGATAAATTCCTTTAGGAGCTTTTGTTATATACAGCCATTCCACAGAGTAGTCTTCTTTGAACTTTTGAGACCATTTCTTCGCTTTTCCCGGGCTTTTTTTTTTTTCTCCCGCGGACTTTTTGCTTCCGAGCCGACATTGTTTGGATTTTTTTACTTTGACACTGAACACTCAGTGGTAACAGTACGGCACTGTAAACGTGGTACTGGCGAATTTTTTAAAATCGTATTTTATTCATTCTCGTGGAGGATAGGGAATTAGCCGTCGGTGGGAGTTAGGCCACAGTAATCGGGAGGCTCCCCATGTCGTTTACCCCTAAACATGATTGCCCTTTTTCCCAACAAACAATCAGCTCTGAAAAAACATTTTGATGCTTGTGTGTTTTTGTTAGGATGGAGATCCCCCCCTTAAATTCACGCTAATTCAGGTTACAAACAAGTGCGACTTATTCCTTGGCTGACCTACAAAGTCAAGTCATGTAGCCAATTCAGTTTTTGTCCTATTGCCCCTGTAGATATTTGAATGAATTAGTATAATACATGCCACAATCCTTCTGTGCATGCTGCCAAATCATAGGGTAGTGGCACAATACCAAATTCCTTAACGAGTAGTTGATAGAGTAAAGACATTGTGATACAATCTGAATTCATGATTTAGAATCGATTTTCTGTGGGGAATCATTTTACAAATGTAAAGCCTCTATAGCGTGGAACACCTGGTACACCAGCTATGAGATATGCAACTTGAAACAATGCGAGTCTGAGTCTTTTGTTGTTGTTTTGCATGACAAGGATGCAAAATTTTAATTGATAATATATTAAAAAGGGGTTATGGTAGGAGTGGGGATTATAACCATTCTCTTACAGTAGACGATGGTTTGAACAGGGATTAACTGATGTAAATTTACATTCAGTAAACTTAAAGAGAACCATTTCCAAAATGCGCCACAATATTTCAGCCTATGTTTTTTTACATATTTTAGAAATACTTTCCAGTAGTAAGATCAGACCTGATATGCCCATCCTTTTATGTAATAAGATGATGATTTAGTATTTGTCGTGCCAAACCAGAATTCAAAGCATGGTTTTTTTGACACGATTACGATAGCAGGCAGTTCAAAACAAGGTTTGGCGGTTTTCATTGCACCTGTTTGTCCAATAACCTTCCAAACGTTCTCGGTAGGTTGTCGACAACCAATCCAGTGAAAATTGAGAGAAATTCATATCCTCAAAAAATCTCCTCCTGGTCACTTTAAAATTTCAAAGAAACCAATCAAACATATTTGCACATGTAATAGCTGCTGACAATAACACACTTGTAAATCCAATCCTATTACAACTTTTCACTTTAAAATCAATTTAATTGCTTGTTAATGAAGACCCACTGTGATGAAGACCAGAAATAATTAACTAGATCTGTTTACAGATCTGAACACAGTCGAGACTACACAGACCGGAACTTGTAGAGGTACAATTTTTTAGTTAAAATCAGCTCTTGGGCTCCTGTGACCCCAAATGACTTTGATCAAAATTTCATTTATAACTTTTGTAGGATGCCATTACACCACATCATGAGACAACGTGATCAACTATGTAATCTGTAAAAGAAGTATGATTTGAAGTGTAACGTATTTGAAGTATTTTGACTTTGACCCCTAACCTGGGTCATGTGGATCGGTCATGATGGCTTTTTATTGACCTCTCATCAAGTACTACAGTATGGGCTTAAAAGATGTTCTATAAGACCTTGTTTTAAATTTTACCCACAATAAAGGAATTTGATTTGACCTTAGTGACCCCAGATGACCTTTGATTAAAAATTCATTAAGTAACATTTGTCGGGCGTTCAACTGCACAACATACATGAGTCAAGAGATCATACTATTTTCATCTGTTAAGACGTAGTGATTTGAAGTGTAACTAATTTTAAGAATTTTGACCTTGACCCCTAACATGGTGTAGGTGATGGGGTCATGATTGACTTTTATGACCTCCTTCATCAGACCTACAGGCTGTGATGAAAAAGAGTTTTCTATTTGAACTTGTTTTAAATTTTACACACAGTAAAAGTCATACCTAGTGGATGAGCCCGAGATGACCTTTTGATCAAAATTTCATTAAGATTCTTTTGTGGGGATTTCCAAGCTGCACCACATACATAGTCAACGTGATCATACTATGTATGCGGTAAAAGAAAAGTGATTTGAAGTGTAACATATTTGAAGTATTTTGACCCTTGACCCCTAAGCCATGGGTCATGTGATGGGGTCATAATTGACTTTATGACTCTCGCAATCCTCACAGGATGGCCCGACAACAGATTTTCTATTTGACCTGGTTTTAAATTTTACACACCGTAAAGGTCATTGACTTACATGACCCCAGTGACCGTTGATCAAATTTCATTAAGTCAACTTTTGTGGGGGTGTCAAGCTGCCTCACATACAGAGTCCGTGATCAGACTATGTAATTTCTAAAAGGAGTAGTGATTTGAAGTGTAACGTAAGTTGATGTATTTTGACCTCTGACCTCTAAATCATGTGTCATATGACAAAGTCCCTAATTGACTTTTTTTGTAGTGTTATCAAGTACTACGATACAGCATTAGGTTTGAGATTTGAGCTAATTCTAGATTTTTTGCATGGTTAACCAATGGGTTAACGTTGTTGACCCTATCGTGACCTTGACACCAATCGGGTAATGTCAAAAGTTTTCGTGTGCATGACTTGTCCTTGTGACCAGTTTTGTAATAGGGATGTTCCATGTCGGAGATATTAGCATGTTGACAGAAGAAAAAGAAAGAAAGAAACCGAACAAAAGAAAAACACAGTCGAGTTCCTCGACTGTGTAAAAACAACACAGAATCAAAAACCAATAGTAGGAAAGTAATTGGGGCAATTTTATTTATGATCCCCATTTCAACCCCGTAAACTACATAGTTTTCATGAAACCCTAACGCTACCAAACACCAGCCTGAAAACCCAAATGCAGCGATGATGTCTGAAACCCCGAGATGAATAAACCCTAACAGATTTGCAGCAAGTAATCAACATAGCTTGTTTGCAGGGGTCTGGTACGGTTATTGAACTGTTAATTCAATTTCCTGACGGATCGAGAAGCTTTAATCGTTATTCAATGTATAAACGGTTTAAAACCATTTTTGAAAATATATCATTAGTACCATATATACCTTTTCCTTCAAAATCCATGTAGTTTCCTGGTCAGATTGAACCAGCATCATCTCAATTTTGTAAAAGAGGACCCAATTTCTTACCCCCTAAACCTGGGGATGGGTAATAGGTTTGTTTTATCCTCCAGTGTGTATCTGTTTTGTGTATATAAACACGGGCGCTAGCATTATTTCAAGTAGGACAATGAAGTTGGCAGGCCGCGTTGTGTCTACGCAAAAAATAATGGTCCACTTACTGTGTTTATATTACACAACGGATACACCAGAGTTTAAATCAATACCTTTATTCTCAAACATAATATTAGGCAAAATCTATTTTATCATTCAGGCTCCTAAAATTTTTCCTAAGATAATGGCAATCCCCTAAGAGAATCTAGAATCCATGAACGCAAAGAACATAGCGCAATGTAAATAGACTTTGCCGCATGATGCGTAACACACAGTACACACGCACAAAATAAACTGAAAATAATTCAAACGTAATGTGGTACGCACAAGCGTTGGTATCTATCGTCCTATATAAACACTGGGAGTATCCATGATATTGCAAGAAGTTCACAAGTGATTAAAGGTGCAATAAAGATTTAAAAAGGACCAATCTGATTTTTGCCCTGGTGTACAGCTTTCAATCAACATATTACCATCTCAAAGATTAAGCTGAGACGGTTTTTTGATACCAAAAAAAATTGGTGAAATTTCTAATTTCTATAGGAGCCAAATAGGAAATTCAACCTGTTTTCTATTGAAATATAGCATATACAACTCTTTATTATCAAGTTATTCTTTAGCCAAATACAAAGGTAGGGAATCTATTGTGTCGAATCTATATAAATCACTACATACCACAGAAAAATATGGACGACTTAAACTCGCTCTTGAATAACGGAACAAATAGATATTAATCTACAGTCTTACTACCAAGTGTCCATCAAATTCCAAGCTGAGTGCATCAAAAATTAGTATTTATTCAATTCAAATTATATGTGTTATCATAATTAATACCACCTAGATCAGACATGGCTTCTTGCTTTTCACCATAGAGTCCTGTTATTTAAAAACAACTTACTCCAGATTTAAAAAAACATTACTTACTAACACTCAAACGATACTATCTATTGATTACGTTTTACATCTTAATAGATAACCCTCTAACACTAAGAAATCTAATTGAATGATATTTATCTCATACATAAATTCAAGCAGTTGATTAATGACGTAGAAAGCTTACTACAAAAATATACCATCCGTGCCTTAAAGTCTCAGCCAGGAGTAATTACCAATATATTTTCAATAACACATTACCTTTCCTTTGAATTAGTTGTAACACACCCCAGAACCCCGCCATGTTTTTTGTTGTCACTTTCGTACATTTTTCACTCACCTTCCCACCTTCCCAAATTTATTGAATAACTTGCAATTACAAATACAGCACAAATTAGAAACATCTTAAACAATGTTGTAATGTAATGGTTTTGTGAGATCCATGTAAAAGATTTGTGGTAATGTTACATAAAATATAATCCAAATAAGTTCACTCACTAGGAATTATACATGATTTGAATTGCAAAAACTGTGCTGTTTTAACAATATAAATGTTTTCATATTTTGTTGCAACCACAAAGGAGCATTCATTAATTAAACAGTCTGGATGATGACCGATTTAAAGTCTCAAATTTTTCTCTTGATAAAATGTCTTCACCCCAAAACCCTATCTTTAAGTGTTTTGCACCAATATTTTCAACCATTTGAATAGAGTAGGGTTGGGCAAGTTACACCTTTAAAAAAAAAAGTGGGATTCTATGGCCATTTTGGCCTCCTGAAAAAGATCTATCAAGCCTTTTTCACTGAGATGAGTTTTTGGGTTGTTTCCAAGTTTTGGTTGGTTTTTAAGTTTTTGTACTAAGATCAATGGGATTTTAGGTAAATTTATTGCCACATAAAAACTATGTAACACCACATGCTAGGTATAGTGCCTCCCTTTGTAAAACCCTATTGGTGTTATGTTTCCAAAAACCAAGTTCATGATTGTCTAGATAAGAGGAAAAAAATGTCTTTACCTTGCAGAGGATGTGTAGTCACTCAATAGCACAGCTACAACTTTCCCCTACTGTTTTAATTTATTTTTATAGAAACAAGAATTAAACCACCTCCTATACACAACACGAGTTGCCTGCTACTATATATGGTAACATAGTACACACATTGCACATGCTGGTATGAAAACACCCCCAATACCATTCACATGTATTGTAAATGGTTGCACAAAAGGCTATGACATTAACAACAATGACTCTGCAATTTTTTACTCACTCACAAGCTAAGTGGTCTTGTTTTGGCTTTCTTTGCATTGCCTTGCCTCTATTGAAGAGAGTTTTGGAAAAAATATATTTCTGCCATTGTGAATAAATTTGCTATTTTTTGCTATTTTTTCATTTGACAATATTTGGCTAAAACTATAAAAGCACCTATTGGTTAGTTTCTAGCAAAATCCAGGAGATCATTTTTGTTCCAAGAGTAGCATAGAAGCCCTATAGACTTCGTGTACAAAACTTTAAATTCCATAACCTAACCAATTATCTTGAGGGAAAAAGCTTGCCTGATTCATTTCAGGAGGCAAAACTGGCCATAGAATATGCTGTTTTACAAAGATTTGTAAAAAAAGCTTCATACTTGTCCACCCCTAATGGAGTACTGTTGTAAATTAAATTATTGGTCGACCAAATGCGGGCATATTTTTGACTAAATAAACATCCAAACCATAACATCCTTTAGCCCTAAGATTAACGGGTAAATGAGAAAAAAATAGTAGCTTTCTTCTGATACCAACAAATTGACCACTTCCGGTAAAAATAATAAAATTGGGGATCCTGGGACCGACCGACTATCTATTGCAATCGACCATGGGGACCTTAAGTCAGTAGTCTGATCAAATGAATGAAACCATTCATTTGTTATAATTTCAGGAGAATATAAAAATGTATAAAAAAAACCGGAATCCAAAATCATTCATATATATACCACACACAAAGTCTAATGTCCATATAATAAATATACAGCTTTCTTGATAACTATGTTCAAACATATATTACTAAGTTGATATTTCACCCAGCCATCAAACATCTGGTATGTAAGGCCACAGCTATGTTTCTAAACAAAAAGTGTACATTCAAAATTTGTAATAACTGACCTTTTGCAGTTAGGACATAAGGAAAGCCTTGAACCTGTAACATGATGAAAAGAAATATTATAGCAGATACCGAGGGAAAATAGGCACTATTTCCCCGACATAGACATGTAGTATATGTTTTATACACCTTAATAATAGTTATGAGATAATGGTATTGTCAAAGTGCTTTGGAGACCATTACGTGTTTGACTGTACGCTTTTCTTTGCTAGACAGAAATCGCAATCCCGTTTACGAACACCCTCGCCAAACTCGGCGTAAAATCACCCCAACAACTAGTCCATAGTCGGCACCAATTTAGAGATTCAGCTTCCACGAGAACTTCCCTTTTCCGTACAGTAGTCTGAAAGCTGTCACAGCCTTCCCGGACAACCAATCGCGGGTTTTGTGACATCGTTAAAACTATTTATGAGATAAGTGGATTTGTCAAAGGCTTTGGAGACCATATCGTGTTGACTGTACGGCTTTTTTGCATAGAAATCGCCATCCCGTTTACGAACCTCGCAATATCGGCGTAAAATCACCCCCCAACAACTCGTCCAAGTCGGAACAATTTAGCGCTTCAGCTTCCGCGAGAGAACTCCCCTTTTCCGTACAGTAGTCTGAAAAGATGTTCACAGCATTCCCGACAACAAATCGCGTTGTTTGGTGCATCTTTATTGTATACACAGCAATTTCGGTCGTCTGTCAAAGACGCTGAATGCCTACTGGCAGCGGCCATTTTCTTGTTATTGTTAACAACGGAGTAAGTTCCTTCTTTTTAGGAGAAACCTTAATAATTACAATGCGTGACAAAATGCTAACATGGCCTCTGGGTACGATGATATAGGGGAAAGTAGTCAAAAAATACCGAATAGGGAAATAGCTAAATTCAACTGAAGCTCAATGTATCATCCCGGGTGTCGGCGCAATTGACAATGAAATGGAAGTACTTATGCCTTTTATCTCATGAATATTTATAAGGGTAATAATAATTGTTACAGCTATATGCTACCTTAAAGGTGGTTGTTCCGATTCATGTCTCGTGTGTTCTCTGCTTGATATGAGAGCCTGGCACTTGCCCCCTTACTTCCCATCAAGTTAACCGTGCGATGGGGGGAAAAAAACTGTGTTTTTACGATAGAAGTACTAATGCATATATTGCCGCCCTTATTCAATACCGTGCTAAATATTGATGGTTAACCATTAAAACCAGGGTTTTTTTGTTGATATCGTGGAAATGAAATGGATTTTGAAGGCTCAAATTTCAGGGACAACAATGAGAAAGGAAAAATACCGCCTTTCATTGTATCCAAACATTAATTTTGTACTACTTCTGGGGTACATCAGGGGTTGAAAAATGTGCAAGCAGTGAATAAGGACCTCCAAGGCAATGAGTTTTGCATGTGCCAAAATCCTGGACGTCCACAGAGATAAACATTGAAATTGAAGAAATGATAGGCACAGATGGTACTACAAATTAACTATAATAAAACTCTACCAGTATTTATAAAAATAAGTTCCCTTTGGAAATTTCTCATTACTCCATAAAATAAGTTGTTTCTTTGTTAAGATCAAACAAGAGCACCAAGATGCACTTAGCTCAGAAGGCATTTAATTGTTTAGACGTAACAGCTCCCATCTTAATGACTCAGACCTCTGGACGGTGACTTTTACCATTGGAACTATACTTTGTCTTGTCTGGGAAGTATGAAGTGACCCCGACACGTACCCAGTGCCGCCTTCAGTTGCAGTGCGGCGTGCGCTTGTGTTAGCTACGTTGCACGAAAGTCGGTACAATGTATACGCATGCGTCCCTACTCGTACTTCGACGCGGACAGAGTGTAGATGAGGACGTCACTGTCACACACCATTTATTAACCAATTTCTGCTGAAGAACTAGCATTTAAAGTTCAAAAATGAGTCGTAGATGATATTGGCCATAAAATTATCTGTGCAACCTTTGACCTGAAATTTAGAACACACCATATGACTATCCTAAAGGATCATTCTGAGTTACTACAATAAATACAAAAATGGCATTTCTATATAAGTATTGACATTTTTAAGCATTTTTCAGCAATGACTCAAATAAACCCCAATGACCTGCACCTTATCCCTGATATCCATAAGAAGTCATTATGAGCAAACATTTGCGGCCAAACAAGTTAGTTTAGAAAAGCTTGTCTCACATACCCATACGCAAAAAGTATGTGCGTCATTTTGCCACAAGCTGAGCCCAATTTTTGCTTTTTTTTAGCTGGTCAGAAAAAATTGAAAAAGCTGTGGAACGGCTAAAAAACACAATAAAAAGAAATTTCCACATTTTGCTAGCTCATTTCTTAAAAAAATAAAAAGTTTTGTAAAAAAAAACATAGCACAGCTTTTTTTGTCAAATGTATGTGAGACCACACGTTTGGCCTTACACAAGTTTTGAACTTGCTAACCCATTCCCCACCCCATAAACCAGCTCATAATTCAAAATCATTTATTCAAAATGACTCTAGATGAACTTTGATATTCCTTTTGCAAGCAATGTAAGTGTCTTTTTACACATGAGCCCTGATGACCCCCTTGACCTCACTTACACAATTTCCTACCAAGCAACCAACAAGCATATCAATTTACACGATGGCAAACGATCAACGCAACCCAGCATGGACAATGGCACATGGTCAGCAGTTGAGCTGAGCTAAAAATACTGTTTTCAATTTAGATGGTCCCATGTCAGAGAGGTTCTACCAGCAATCCCCAATTTAATCAGGCTTACTATCAAAATGAGCTATCACCATGATAAGGATAGAGGGTGCTATTGCCTGTTGCCCCTTCAGCTGAATGTAGTAGGGTAAAGGCGGACGGGTGCAGGTTTGCAAACCCCATGAGCTTTGACCGGGAAGAAAACAAGCTGCAAATGATAAATCCCAAACCCTTTTTTTTTGCCTGCTCACCAGGAAATTTTCACCTCCAACCAGGAAATCTGCATCACTCAAAATCACTTCAAATGGGAAAATCTGCCTCAAACTGGTTTAATTTTCCCCCATCTGCAAGTGACCCATTTATGCCCTGACTGGAGTATTGTCAATCCAATTTGATTATATGCATTTCATTTATGCATTTTAGGTTTTTACATTTAGTCACCATCCACTAATTAATACCCCTTTTCAAATAATAAACTATACTCTACTCAATCAAATATCATCTACTCATCTTAAGCAATAATAGCACACATTTTTTTGAAGAGCGCCCCCCAAATTTCAAAAATTCAGATTTTTTATCAACGGTTGCAATCTGTAAACTGGCTAGTACTATAACTTTGAATGGTTAAGCTTGAAATTCTTTGTGTCGTCAAGGAAGGATTTTGTAATTTAGAATTATCTAGATCTCTGATAATAATTCAACGGCTGCTGGAAAACGTCCTTCCAATATGACTCAGACAAACTAAGCATTTCCAACTCTGCCGTTTAGATGTTACAATCTGGGATCACAATTCTAGTTACAAAAAATCGCTTATTTTATAATCAATCATATTTTTTTAGCATTCTCGTTTCCAGGTGTATTTCTTAAACATTACCAACATAACTGTGCAAAAAATCCAATTTTTGCAAATAGGGGCGTCTTCAAAAATGTGCTGTTATTGCTTAAATATCCTGACAGACACTGCCAATAGGTTACAGAAATCACAATCATCTCAAACGACTTTAATCAAATCCTTAAGAAAGTCCCATCATTGTCTCCACTCAGCAAATATCAATCAACTTTCTGCGTCTTCTGACGTTCCTGGAGGCGGTTCTCCTTCTCTTCTACCTCTCGAGGAGGATATAATGTTTCGGTAATGGGTTTCAGCTGAGCATTGAATACCGGCGCGCATTGTGACTGTTGCAGGGGAGCTTGATTGAGCTCCAACTCATAGTGTCTGAGGAGAGAGAGTGAATCAATTCAAAATAAAATTGTAAAAATATAAAATTTGTGATATACAAAATTATATGGGCACTTATTAATTGGTTTTCATTTTTTTTTTTTCAACATTACAGCAGTCGGCAAGTGGGTTGTTTGGCACCAAGATTGATTTTGATATATATTCATTTTGCTTGACTTGCATCACAAACACTGGTACCACAGGGTACAAACAGGCTTGTACTCGGATGCACCCCCCAAAATGCCACAAAAGGGTACATGGTCCCACTTTTTGTTGATTGTTTTTTATAAAAAGTTCCAAAACTTAGAGAATTTTGACCATAAGGTCAACCTTTTAGTGAATATGTTAAAATGGGGACAATTTTAGGGGGTAGGGCCATTTTAGGGGGTGGATCATTGCCATGGCTTGAAAAAATGTTTGTAATTCCTGGGAAGTAGGTCACATTTCTCCAGATTTCCAACTGATCATATGTAAAATTCCCTCCAAATGGCCAAGTTTTCCTCAAAATGGCCCACTTTCATTGGAAAGTTCCCAAAATTCCCACTTTCAAGCCTGATCATTGAGGGTGGTTAGGACCATTTTAGGTGGGTTAGGCTCCACATTTGCAAAAAAGTCTTGCTTTTTCAAGAATAAGGCCGGGTATTACAGTGTCATCAAACAAGACAAGAACGTCTGCAAGATTTGACATGTATTTAGAAATGCTCTGATATTAATGCAATCAATCCCAGAATCATGATATTATCATCCCCTGGAGATAGCAGTGTTGAAAAAAACCCATGTGCGCTTTGGCCAGATTCTGAAACTGGCGACCTCTGTATTACTAGCACATTGCTCTAATCAACTGAGCTATCAAGACGGGGTTGGTAGAAGAGTGGATAGATATTTTCAAAATTTTCTTCGAGTTGTTAGGTCCGGAAAGGTGTCCATCGCTCTTCTAGCGGATTTAGCTAGCATAGAAGAGTGTATTTTACAATTTATATTGTTTTGAAATTTTTAACTACTTAGTTTCCAGGTAGATAAGGATATTTATTAATCGTTCCCTGGAGATAGCAGCCGCCACAAGTGTTGAAAAAAACCCATGTGGCCGGATTTGAACCGGCAACCTCCGTATACTAGCACGGCGCTCTTAACCAACTGAGCTATCAAGACGGGGTTGGTAGAAAAGAGCGGATAGATATCTATAGGTGTTAGAGTCGAAAGGGGTCACAAATTGTATTTACCGTTCTAATTTCATCCGCTGGGAAAGCGAATGACACCTTTCGGACCTAACAACTATAACACCAAGGCAATGGTTGGTTTTTTTTCAACACCTTGTGTGCGCTGGCTATCTCAGGGAAAGATTAAACCTAAATATAATCCTTATCTACCTGGAGAAACTAAGTAGTTAAAAATTTCAATACCAGATTCATGTATCATTTGACAAACACAGTGTACAAGATTCTTCAGAGTTCTACACACATAAACATATCCAAATGATAGAGCTGATTGATTGGTTAACAATGTTTTAGTTTTTAATACTTAAGTGGTAGCTGGGTGTGAAATTGTGGTAGGATGATATAAAAGATCCAGTATTCGGTAATACATTTGAGTTGTATATGGCAAAACAAGTAAGAGAAGTATTTTTTCAGCATTTTGAGCCTATACAAATACAATATTTACCTAGGTGAAGATGAAATGAATCTTTCTAGTTGCATGATCCCCATCATATCTCCATGAATCAACACTCTGTTGCCAGCCAACGCAACTGCACAATGCCAACTGAAAAGGAAAAACATGGTTAATAACTGGTCTTCAAAATTCAAAATGTACTAACACTCCCTGGCTACTTCTAGCCCAGATTCCCTTAGTGGTTCCATTGTTTTAGCCACAGTGAAGTTGAACCATTACTCAAAGCTAGCTAGACATAGAAATTCTGACTGGAGGACTGCCCTAGATTTTAGCCAGAGGTCTCGATCGAGGGCCATTTTTCAATGAAAACTGCAACCCACGATATAGCTTGCGCCCACACATGTTTGCCGTCGGGAGGTCAGGGGTCCAAAGGAGAAATCCCTAAGGTCCCTGGTGTGTGAGGCCACAACAATGTTGTTCTAGCATGGGTCAAGGGAAAGGGTTTTTAAAAGACACAGGATGGGAGAGACATTCTGAAGACAAATTATTTTTTTTTAATAGTTGTTTTATAGGACTTTGGTGGTTTATTCTTTAATCTTTCAAAATGTTCATCCCATGTCATCCCATGAGTTCTTTTTTTAATCCAACCCACCATGCTCACAGGCATTACCAAAATGTCAAATAGCTGATTAATCTTACCTTCTTGGAGACGGAGTTTACAGTAACAGTTGGTGAGGGAAATCCATAAGCCGCAAAGAGTGGTCAAATTATTGAAAGTGAAATGAGTTAATGGAGGATATGCTGCCTCGTAACATGCATTTTTAAAAAATTGATGGGACAAACAAAGCAGCGAGGAAAATCAGTAACTTTTTATCAAAGGAGCATCCAAGATTGAGATGCAACGTATGACATTTGTCATTATGTTCCAGTGCATATACAAGTGACCTTCCCTACATATGGCAATTTATTTCTTAAAAATCCCAGGAAATGAGATGGTAAAACTACTCCAAATCTTTGTGTGGGACATTCCAACGAATAACAAAGGGCCAGAAAAAAGAATACACTACCATGTGGACATCTGTGAAACTATTGATTATCGTCAGTGTCATGAATAGATCACACCATTTGCTTGTGTTAAGATTTTTAACTATTTTCTTGGTTATCTATACTCAATGGTTAGCTGTAAAGTAAGGTAGTCTAACAAGGTACAAAAAAGGCAAAAAAAAAAACATAACCTTAAAAGATCATATGTAACAGGGGATCACATGCTCCAACTGGGTGGAGTGACCTCAAAGAATTTGTAACAAATGGCTGTCATTGTTATAATTAGAGGTTAATGGTGAATATTTTTACTTCCCGAGTGATTGGCAAAAATCATGCATGCAGGCTCATTTTGACGAATAGTGGCACAAGTCTGTCGAGGATTGTGATATTATGAGCCTTGTTAAAAATGCAAAATAGTGCAGTAATTAACTTAATTCATAAATGTTTTACACAACAATTTACACACAAAAAAAAACCTGATGCATATGAATTATTGCTGCAATGTTTCTTATTATACAAATGCACGAAACTGTATCCCAAGCAATTGCTTCCTCATACTAGCGCTTATGAAGTCTACTATTGCCACACAAACATGGTCAACTACGACTCTGAAATTAAATATTTCTTTGCATGTAATTTATAGAAAGCTAGGGTTAGTTTTTCTTGAAATTCAAGCAACATGTTTGGTAACTCACAAAGATCAGTTATATTAGATCATTATAGCAGAGGTGCAATCCCAAGCCACCAAGATACAGCTTCTCACCAAGGAGTGTTGCTGAGTGCCTGAAAAGAACTACATGTGGGCTACTTAGTGTTGAGTTAAAGAAGATATTTGGTACTACGAGGGGTTTTGGGCTGTAGCTGAAAAATATGGACTGTGGAGACACTTTACAAACATCTGGCGCAAATTGGACTAACGGCCTTCCCCATCCACCATCCCATTCCAAAAAAATTCTCATCTGAAATTGCCCCTTCATATTGGGGACCAAGCTGCATAGTTGCTACTCCGCCAAATGTAATCCACCTCATGTACAAATTTAAAGGAATAAGCACGATTTGCAATCCAAAACATCGAAAAAATAATCAAAATTCATATTTCTGGGTATTTTTGTTATGTCATGGATATCGAACATCCTTTTATTAAAGGTTCTTGTTCCGATTTCTGTCTATTGTGTTCTCCACTAACACTTGCACATAAACCCCTTCAAGTAAACCCGTAGGAAACAATCTTGCAGTTTTGATTTTAGAAGCAATAATGCATATTGCAAGCCCTATTCAATACTGTCTATATTATGGTAAAACCATTAAACGCATTTTTTTGTTTCTATCTTGGGATGAATGGATTTGAGGGCTCAAATTTCAGGACGACAATGAGAAAAATATTTCATTTCATCTATATCAAATCGATACTTCCTTCCGTTAAAATTCAGGGGGGGTCCAAAGACATCGGCACACGCCCTTTAAAGACAGGCGGGCACTTTTTTATCCAATTCTGTAATTCCGACTTGTGATCAAAAGCTTTCCTGGAAATATCCCAGATTTTATGATCTTGTGCACCATGATCTATACAGTTTGACCTCAAACACCACTATTGATCTTTGATTATTCTGTCCGTACTGGTGTAACCCACAATCAGCTGTTTAGTGTAAATTTTTTAAAAATTGTTTATTTTAGCAAACATTTGCTAAATATCATGGATATTAATGTCAATTCCTTTTATATGAACAAGAGAAGTGATTTTTTTTTTCATTTTCCCTTTGTGCCATGAATCAATATTCAGGGAATGTCAAGCATAATACGTGTCCTTAAAAACTTACCCTGATCGTGGTTTAGGTCTGTCACCAAGCAGGACTGGTTCATACCAACTTTCAGTTCCTGTTGAATTAAAAAAAAAAACACTACCAACACCACACCAAGAAATAATAATAAAAACAATAAAATGCTTTATGGTTTAACAACCTGATTGTTTCTGATCTATATACAAACCTAGAATAAAACACAAACTTCTACATAAATCTTGTTTCTGCAGAATTGCCTCAATCACACATTATCATAAAAAAAATTAACATTATGATTAACTTAACAATATACCCTAAATCGAAATGACAAAAATTAAACAAAAGGAACCCTTGATTTACGATAGAGATTACAGGTAATGCAAGTACATGTGAGTGATGGAACAGTCATATAAAAATATCACCTACAGCTAGCAGGAACAAAAAACTGACTTGAAATAGCCATCTTCCTAAACTGCATCATAGTGACTTAACTGGGTTATAAATATAGACTTACCAGGGTTATAAACAAAAACTTGGTTACTGCAGCCATTCAGGTTCCGGTCTGGATTTGGAAAGACTCCACCGAAAACAAACAGCTCATTGCGGAAGAGTGTACTACTGTGGTAGGCTCGCGTTGGGGCTTTGCCATTGGCCTGTAAAGTGCAAGTAGGAGTAAATAAATAGCTGGGAATTATAGTGCACTTTTCCAAATCTACGAGGGCTCAGCATACTTTACAGAAAATTGCTGACCACTGTGGCTCAAGACACTCAATAAACCATTTTAATCATCATTCAGGGATGCAAAGCTCGAGATCAGCACAGTACCCTAGTCAGCCTATATAAGAAACCTATGGGGACAAGGAGGCAAATTACTGGTGAATTTCTTGCTCAGAGAAATTACAAACTATAGTCCATTTCTCTACCTCCGTGCTTTCCGTGCAGTGATGTCACAACCTTGACGCAGCTTTTACGCACGTGTCAAGATATGCCATCTTTGTGTGCGTGTGTACAAACGCCTCCGTTTTAAGCCAGCGTGCACGGTTTACTGGCGCGACCATCAAAATCCACGCTGACGTCACTGAACGGAGGTAGGCAAATGGAGTATAGCTCAGTCACTGCACAGAGAGGTTTGAACCCACAAATGATATGCCGGATTGAAGCATGTAAAGCAACAAGAGTCTGACGAACTACCGACTGAGCTAACTGGTCCAGTTAGTGCACAAGTATTCTAACCTTTTTTCACCAGTTTCAAACAATAAATGATATCACAGCCCAATTGAAAGCTTCACAATAATCTAATGTACATTCCCATAGTTTTAAGACTAAACCTGGATTTTGCACAATTTCTACCAGTAATTGAGTTGTAATGATCCTCCATTAGGGCAAGCTGATGTGAGAATGGTTTAAAATACAACAAATTAAATTGTTATTGGCCTATATTCTCAAAGAACTTAGACCTGGCCTAACTTTAAGTCCAGGACTAATTCCTACTAAGAAGGACCTCTAGATTTTTGCTTCTTTCCTAAATTGGTTTTTACCTCTGAAAATGTGAAACAAAAGCCTACATGAAGACACTTGAAGCTGAGAACCTACCTATTAAAAGTTGTTTCCCTTTCATATTCTATTTAAAAAAAATACTGCAAGTAAACTTGCGACATCCCCCTGGCAAGATGGCAGTCGGGAACATGACCTCAGATGACCTTTGACCTTGGTCCATGACCTTTGATATCATCCACATATGAAGGAACTCCTATTGCACCTTAACCCCAAGTCTGGTTTAAATCGGACTTAAACTTTTTGAAGGAGACACAAAAAACAAAAATCTAACCAAAACCTAACCAAACTGGAACACACACATACAGACATGCGCATCCTCGCAATATCCCCCTCTGCTTTTCAAGCCAGGGGATAAAAATTAAAAGGTCCTTCTTAGCAGGACATAGTCCTGAACTAACTTAAAAATACATGTTCATCATGAGGTTTACACATGCCTCACCTGAACCAATGAACCACTTCCAGGTATCTAAATCAAGAACATGGATGTCGCTGTACCAACGCAGGTCTTGGAGCCACCAAATACATACAAGCACCTGACCTTTGGGTCATAGGTTGCAGTGTGACCCATCCTGTAATGGGGCTTGAGAGAATCCATGGTTAGGGTAGGAACTTCCCATTCTTTGGTGTCTATGGAATATAAGAAGATAAAAAAATTAAGAGACCATATGTGATACAATCCGGAAAATAAACGGTTGGATGTTGCATTGGTTTGTGACTCCCTGCCTGTCGGTTTAGAGTTCTTTGTTTGAGTCACCATGAGCTACCAGCAAACAGAAATGGAATGCGTACATTACAAAGGCAATTTCACATAGCAATGTGCACTTCATTTTGCTGACTACTATCTGGTTGTTAGGCACTACAGTAGGTGACACACACATTTTAATTTTTGAGTCATTCTAACTACATTTTATTTTTTATTTTATGAACTGAGAATTTTTTTTCTTTTTTTAAAGACAAAAATGACTAAGAGATAGAAAATTTAATTTTGTAAAAAAGGTAAGTGATCCCAAATCACTATTTTTGTTTTATAAACTAATAATTTTACAGTAAACTATGGTGTGCAACTGTTTCAACTTACCATTTGGTGTAATCTCTTATTTTTTTAAAATTGCATTTTGCATTTAGGGTTTTGGGCTACCTCCTGTAAACAAACTTATTTTGGCTTGTCTTGTCATTTTTTAAAGTTTTGTGATAAACAAAAATCAAAAGAAAAACAAAACGCAAGGTCTGCAGCCTACCTACTCATTTAATGTGAGCTCAATCAAGTTTGAGGGCAATGCATGAACATATTGCCCTGTGACTATTGCCCTATGATGTTGTCGTCACAGGGCAATAGTCATTTCATAAAATATCTCCATGCATTTTGTAATACACTATGCACTCACCAGTGTTAAGTAACCACACTGAGTCTTTAGCTAACACCTGGTTGACTCCCTGCCCACCAATCAACAGTGCTCGATTGTTTCCTATATCACATAAAGAGTGACCCCATCGGGGACTAGGCTCTGAAAGGAAAAAAAAAAACAACAAATTATGGGGAATTATGATGGGAAATATGAATTACTAAATCTATTCTTATAATCACTAAACTATAAAACCATTTTGTGTATCTCTCACCATTTGACCCCATTTTCCACTTGACTGTGGAGGGTGTAATATTATGCCTTGAAGACTGATGGAAATATGCATGCGTTAAATTAACTGACCTTGACCCTACCTTTTATTGGTCCCATTGTGGTCCCTATGACCCTGGGTGTGACCCTGCCTTGACAGGCCACGACCTTGGAAGTGACCTTTGACCTTATGAACTGAAATAAAGCTTAAATAAGGTGACCACCAAATAGCTTCCACAGTAGCTACTGTATATATATGAACATCTCTAGCCAAGGTTAGTGGTTAAATTCACAGATATTCCATTAATTCTTTTCAAAATGTTCATAATTTCAAATAATTTAGACTATTTTTTAATTTTTGGTTTAAAAATATACCCAGATTTGTATTTCAACACTGTTACAACCCCCAATTTTCCCCAAGTTCACAGGAAATAACTGGATACAATCAAAATTTCCCTCCAAGTTTGCAAAATTTCCCTTCAATTCGTTGTTTATAAGATAAAAATTTTCCCTCCATATAGCATATTTCCCCCTTAATAAATGTGCTTCCCCAAGTTCCCCACTTTTTCCAGGCAAGTATATCAATTAAAGATTTTGAGTCTAAAATATTAATACACACATGCCAAGACACCTATCAAATATTTTAAAATTTTACCACAGGCTGAATCCTGAGCTTCAAGGAGCAAATATGCAAATGAGCTTATTAATATGCACAAATAGTGACGACAAAGTGCATGGTATTACTTACAGTTGCATGCACCACTACCCACATAGCGAAGTGTTTTCAAATTTAGACATTGGGATCTGGTAGAAGGTTCACCTTTTTAGTAATGACCTAATCATGCAACTCAGTGAAACTTACTTGGTCCTGTCTTCATAAATGACATGATATCCCTCTTAGGAGCTGGTTTACTTTCATGTGTTTTATTCTTGTTTTCTGTGGATAGACATGCCCTTGTGCGAGTAGGACGCTTGCCAGTGGAACGCCTCGATTTGGTTTCTGAAGCTTCACCAGATGCCTTCCGTTTCTTTCTGTTACTTGAGGTAGTTGTAGTCAATGACTCGCAATTAGGGGACTGAGTCTATTGCTTTGAACTTTTTCTGATGAGTAAAAAAATATTGTTTAGCTTTACACCATTACAGCACACAAAAAAATCTGACTAGCATCATCCAAAAAATGCAAACGATATAATAAAAAACAAAACAAAAAAAAACAAAACAAAACAAAATTAGGGGGAAAAAAATTAAAAATATTAAAAAATTTTAGATTTTTATCTTCAGGTGTTTTTTGCAGGTCTTTGGGTGTAGTTTGTTGGTTTTTGCCTCACTAAGTTCATTGTCTTAAAGATGACAATTTTGTAATTACTTTCTGCCAAAAAATTGACTTTAATTGTAAAAAGAAATGTAAATGGACTTTAAATTGTAAATTCAGGTTTTTTACCTTTTGTTTTTCAGGTTTGGAAAAAATCTTTTCTTAGACTAAAAGTACGACCCTGGAAAAGCATAAATGTTTTTTTTTGGGGGGGGGGGGGAAAAAGAACAGTTAAATGAAAAAGAGAAAAAAAATACGGTGTTCATGCATTGACCTTGTTTTCCATATTCTTCAGAGACAGACCATTTTTTGTACAAAATCCCTTACCATGCACTCTTTAAAATTCATGTTTTCTTAACCAACCTTAATACTAAGTAAACTATAGCAGTTGAAGAAACTTGGCTCCGATTCCTTCACTCTTCCTCAACTCTCTCAGCATCAATAGGACCATCTATCATCATTTTACTTCATTCTCCTTCACGGCATCATCCTGCCTCTCTAGGTCATTCGCTGAGACCCGTCGCGAGCATTCCACCGTTTCTTCGCGCTCATTGTCCATCATCTCTTTATTGTTTGGTGTGTTCGTAGAGTGGGTGAATGGGCTGATTGGTTCGGGATCATAAACAATTTTGCTTTGGCTTTCCAACTGTCTGACATCAGCTCACTTCACCTACAGGTCATCCCTCCATGACCCCTGCCAGCAAAATGCTCTGATTGAATAAAATGCATCAGCACTTTTGTATAAAATATTATTAAGTGCCAAGGTAAATGGTTTCATTCATGTTCATCTTCCTTTTTTTTTTGGGGGGGGGGGGGGGCATGTCAGAAGTGTTGCTGCCCTCCTACGACATACTGTCTGGTGGGGGGGGGGGGGAGGACATGATTTGGGGAACTTTTGTTGATGGGGATGCACTCTTTGTGTAATAAAAATATTATTTTGCTAAACTTACACTTGTGATTCCCATGTCTTTTTTTCAACCTCTCTCTCTTGAAATTCAGTAGGACTCACTGCAGATGGGGGGGGGGGTGAGCTCTTGGCCCAAAAATAGGATAAAATAGCATAGGGGTAATGGGACAAATTTTGGCCATATGTTGGCCCAAATAACCATACCCTGATGGCAGTGGCGTAACCATTGGTGTGGGGGGGGGGGTAAGCCGGGGGGGGGGGAGCTTCTGATGCCAGTTGTACTAAGAGCACTGAAATAGTCTTTTGGCCCAAGGTAAAAGCACCAGGGGGGGGGGGAGGTGATAATATAATATTTTTAATACAATACAAATTCTAACTTGAATAACTCATATTGTTGCTCACGGTAGAGAGTGCGCAAGCTAGTAAACAGTGGTCTGGTTCAATATCCCCATATTATTTTTACTTGGCTTGACTCAGTTGACTGTTGCAAGGGAAAAAGTAAAATCCCCAATCCCCTTCCCTCAAAAAACATTCCGTAATCCATGTTTATGGCATTTAATTCACAAGACTTAAAGGGGCATTGCGTGATCCCACACCTCATCTCGCCTCGACTTACCTAAAAAATTTGAGATTTTATTCATCTGAACCTTTAGCCTTAGTAATCGAGTGTACTAATCTTACGTGCAAATTCGGTCTTCATCTGTAAGAAATCGCAATTTTGTATTTTCTGTCCGTAACTGACAGAAATTACCACACAGTGTTCTATCAAGGGCCGCTGAAAACAACAATTGCTCAAAACACAACCGCAAGATCGGATCAACTAAATTTTGTGTATATACCTTTTCTTCAATGAATCTATTGAATAATGGATAAAACATGAGGTGTTGGAATCACTAAATGCACCTTTAAGAAAGTTATTTAGCCCTGGTTATTTATCACTATAATTGCTGGAAAAGTTTTTTGAACAATATCCTACCTGTTATCTTTAGTGACGGAGCCAATGGTGAATTTGTTGAAGTCTTCACCAACCGGTAATCCTGAACATTTGATCTTCTAGTTCTGTCTTCCAGGTGCCCCGTGTAAATACCACAACCAAATCTGGCAGAGGTATGGGGACAGCGCATCCATATCAAGCACTGATTGCAATCTGGAAAGGAAATCATAAATCCACAAAAAATAGTATTTTTCAGCGCATATAACCTAGGTGGGGACCCAAAGGATCGCGATAAAGATGGCAATTTCATATGCTCTTATGGCACTCACATGAAAGTATATCACCAAAAAAATCTTTATGGAAGGAAACCATTTTTTTCCTCCAGTTTTCTTCCTATTCATCAGGACGAAATAGGTTTCTTCCCGAAGTTTCTGAACCATGAAGTTTCCGAACCCTGAAGGTGTGGGTTTAAAAATTCTAAAAGTGGGTTTTAAAAAGGGTGGGGGGTGGTACTGGATTTATGCTATTAAAGGGTGGATTTGTAAACAGGGGGGGTCGAAATGAAAATGGGTGACGGTTCTGATAATAAAATGCAAATTTACATCTCTTCTTGCAATCCCTGGTCCATGATGCGTCCCATTTGAAAAATAAAAGAACTTGTCATAAAATAACAAGTTAGGTTCCCCTTAAGGCCATGAAGCAGACACTTTCTAAATATAATATTTTGGTAACTAGAAGATTAAAATAGACCACTAGAAATAAAGAGAGTAACCTAAAATTCTTATTCCAAAGTTTTAGAGAGAATCGGATGGTTCTGTTTTCATGCATAAGCCATTAAGCATAGTATAACAGTGCCCGAGCCGATACCGTGGTAAATCAAATTTCGGATCCGAAATTTTTGAACAAAGTTGTGAATGTTTATATGAAGGACTTCGATTGGAGCCTAGTTATTTCACACAGTGATTATTTATATGGTCATTTTCACAATCAGTGGTTGTAAATTTGGTTACCTTGGGTGTCAAAAAATTAAAGTACTTTTTATTTGTTATTTTTCACTAAAAAAGTACTCACAAATGATCAAATTTTGGCTTATTACGTTTTGGAGCTTAATCTATTTGCAAAATAGGTGTAATTTTGGAAATATTGGGCATATGGGGAAAATTTGAGCAAGAATATAAATTTTTTGTGAAAGAATCCATTTTCCAAAATTGGTAAATAATTTTCGCAAAAGAGATATTATTTAATTCAAAAGTATATTTATTCAGAACCTTACACTGCTTTTGACTAGGTCCTTGGTTGATTCACAAATATTGGAAGGAAGAGCCAAATTTTGACGAAAAATCTCATATCAACTCACCAAATTTTAAATTTGTAAATGGTTGTCATGAGCCAATCCCCATAATGCTCCCTGTACTAAATTCTTCAATGATGGTACTTCCTGACACAAATGCGAAAAATCTGTAAAGTAAATTCTTAACAAAGTTGAATTTACACTTGCAGCCGTTTTCGGAAGTGAAAGTTAACATTGTTAACAGGTTTCGGAAGTGACAAAGATGTTTACATGGGCTTTTGTGATAATAATTGAGAAAATGAACTTAATTTGACATTGCAACAACATTTCATTCATTCTAATTATAAGGAAATACTAACTAGACTTCGCAAGGTGTCACAACAAACACAATTCTAAGGTGAAAATACTTCTATTTACATTATCTACGTTGCATGGAAACTAACATTTGTTGTAAAACATTACCATCCACATGACTCTTGTGCAAAGTTCTTCCAAATGTTACTTCCTGAAAAAAATTCACTTTAAGAAGATTTCAGGATATAAAATTTTGAACTTGAAAATACACCGTCGTTGGCGGAGGTGACAAAGATGTTTAACAAATTTTTATGACACTGTGGTGATTAATTAAACCACAGACGCTGTTATAATTTGCATTTTAAAAATAGCTTATTCATGCTAGTTTACAAGAGGACGAATCCTTAGGTTGACCAAAGAAAAGCATGCAGGACATCTTGTATTACACAGAGGTTGCAGGCCAACAGTGTACTTGAACAAGCTGCTAATATAAAAATATTAAGAAAAATCAATTAGTAATGTCACTTCTTGAGCATTGTTTAACTACAAACATAACTTGGCATAATAAAAAAAACATCAAACTTTGTCTGGACGCTATTTACATGGCCATGATTTGTGAAAGACATATAATGTTGGTAGGGCATGAGATTTGTTGCAAAAAAATATCATTTTGGAGGTAACAGGTGTTAACACAAATGAGAAAGGTTTAGTTTCCATCCGCAAGAACCATTCA
Organism: Ophioderma brevispina; assembly: GCA_023653785.1. Lineage (NCBI taxonomy): Eukaryota > Metazoa > Echinodermata > Ophiuroidea > Amphilepidida > Ophiodermatidae > Ophioderma > Ophioderma brevispina. Next base: position 15,780 of record JAMKCH010076624.1, on the reverse strand, counting down.
ACCTTATAAATTTGTCATATTTTTACGTGTCTTTGTTTCCATTTCAAGCTCCATTTTTATTAATGTTTTCAATTTCTGATTTCCAGTTTTTTGGAGTCCTTTAGAGCCATGATTTACCATTTCATAGCAAGTTTTGTTTCTTAAAAGGAATGGTGATGTGTTGCTGCATTGTTAACAAAATAAAAAAAAAGATGCTGCAGGTCATCCATGCATCAACCGGGAGTTCACCATCTTGATTTTACTTTTCATTTTGCCCATATGACCTTTACTTTCTGATTTCCAAGGTCCAAAAGATCACCAAAACAATTGTGTTTCTATTCTTATAGCAGCCTGTCAAAGTTATGACTGAGCAAAATTCAGTCATTTGGGTTGACATCAAATCAATGCCATCTGCTGAATTCTAACATTCCAGCGCAATTCCCCTGCTTCATTTGTTGATATGTGGCCACTCCCATTGATCAAGTGATTATGTTGCCTGTAACTAAAGCTTCAACGGTGATCCCCTTTAATTTTTCTAGGGATAGCATGATTTTTCTGCTGAGAGTTTTTTCAATGCTCTGCATGATTGTACATGTATGACAGGAGAAAAATATGAGGCCCTCTCAGGTTGGGAACCTTAAGTTATCACTAATTACCCCTCCCAACTTCCTTTTTTTATTTTTTTGTGTTGAGTGTACTAGATTTCTAATTCTTTGGCATCGAAATAACACTAAGTTATTTTGAAATATTTGCATTGTTTCAAATGCCATTTTTTTCCTCGTCTAATATAAAACGGGCTGGTCGTACTACATACATGTACAGTATTATTAAAGAGTCATGCCCTCGAGCATAATATAAGCATACTCATCTTTGAAACTGTAATATTGCATCGTGATCTAACCAGACCATTCACTGTAATTTGTTGAAAAAGGAGTTTTGACTATTTTAGTCTAAGAACATATAGACGGATGGGGATATGTAAACATTGTACTGTTTGTAAATAAAATGAATTGGCAATCATTTGGTGGAGCAAAAAATACAATACCATTTAGCATTTTATAATACAGGTATGTAAATCTAAATTTTAGTGTAAAGTATACTTCATCCGATGAAAAATAAAATTCAAGTCTTTTCAGAGTTGCGCATGGTGTGACCTAGCAATTCCAGGTTACTTTTTTTACTTCTTTTTTATTCAGCCCACCTTAATTACGGGAACCTAACTTTAAGGAGGGCATAAAAAATAGATTTTCTTGCCTGTATGATGAGCACAAACATGCAATTAATACATTGAGAGCATTTAGAGACCCTGCAGCAGCATGGATCAATACTAGCTGTGGGTGTCCCCAAAATGGAAATACATAGTACCGTATTTCACATGATGAGGGGCATTTCAAAATTGTTGGACTGCTCAATTTGCACTAATGGTCCACAGACCTTGCAGTACAAAGTCATTTCTGATTTACTTGCAGAGACAATGCCCTTAAAATAGTAAAGTTTTTCATTTTGGTGCAACTGAAATGTAATAATCTAACACATTTAAATAGAAGCAAGCAAGAACAAAATTACACATACTTTCTTAGATAATCCAATTACATAATTTTAACGCACGAAAAAACTAGAGGTCTCTGGTACATGCTTATGCATTATGCATCCGTCCTGTCCAGTTTGGGTAATTTTAAGTGACTTTTTCACATGGGTCACCATTTTATTTGCCTGTATCATGTAGGCACAGCATAATTTCATAAAAGGTATAATTCTCAAGAGTCCAAATTGGAGTCAACTCAAAGTAAGGGTCAAAAACATAAAGACACATATATCAAAGGTCTAGGGGCATTTACCATTTCTACAATGGGGTCAGTGAATTACTGCACAGGCATGCGGGAATCGTTGTTAAATTCTAAACCCTACAGCAGCGTGGTCCCTGCCAGTGTGCCCCTGAAAAATGGGAATTTAAATATTTCACAGTACAAGAGAATTTTAAAGGAAACATGTCAAAGTTATTCCTGTTCTCAGTTTACACCACCAGGGTAAATAGCCCTGTGCTGATTTATTGCTTAGGATTTACATTTTTGTTAAAATGATACTTTGATTATTTATTGCAAATGCAAATGACTGAATTTTGCTCACAGTTGTGAAACTTTGATGACCCATTCTACTAGGAGAACACTTCGAATATTGATTTCGTTGGTGATCTCAGCTTAGAATTTATTTAATCCCCACAATTCATGTGGCAAAACGGTGCAGATGTATGGTGGAACCTTTTGGGGTTTTGGCACTGGATGAATCCCCATGCAGAGTATGCTAATTAGTTATAACAAAAATATTTGTTTGTGTTAAAAACCTTGTTATTTGAATACATTGAATGGCAACAAACTAAGGCCTTGCAATAATGTGGTATATACGCATGTTAACCAAAAAATGTCACCTCCGAAACACCATATTAGATGGGTATTTTCTCTAAAACAAGGACAACATGTTGTTTGGTCAAATCTTCCTATTTTCTATCTTTAAGCGAATTTTAAGGAAATCATAATTTAGTTTAAACAACAAAACATTCAGGCACATTACTGTCACCAAGACATGTTATGTGTCTCGCATGTCTATTCAAATGGCACAAAAGTGAACAAATAAACACGAATGACACTGGTTAATTAGGTCCAATATTTATCCAATCGGATGTTATAAATCATTGTTATCATTTGAGAGGTTTCTTTCCAAGGTTAACAACAATCACCAGTCAAACACAGTAAGGCCACCAAGGCCTCCAACAAATGAGCCAATTTCATTTTTTAACAAATAGGTAATTGCTCCGAGACAAAAAAAATTCAGTCTCAGGGAAATTTTAAAGTTGACTTGATGGCCAGCACCTTGGTGAGTTGTCATCCTATCAGATGAGCATCACGTTCTAATCACTACACAGAGATATCCGCAGCAAGAGATTTCTATTAAGCAAGTAAGCTGAAGATGTTTAGCAACTGTTTCGGAAGTTATAAGTGAAAAAGTGTTTCGGAGGTGACAGGTGCTAACGGAGGGTATAGAATGTTGTATAATTTGAATATGTTTGATGTATTTTACAACTTTTATTCAAGTAAAATGTTAAAGGCTATGTTCAACATTCTAAGGAAGTTCAAAACATGGCCATTGTATCTCTTTAAAAAATAAACAACTATCAGTTCATTGTTGCGGAAGTGACGAAAATGTTAACGGAAAAAAATTAACATGAATTTGAATTGCGCACAAAATCTTTAAGAGGCGAAGGGATCAAAATTCTTTTGCAAACTAAATGCAAGTCATACTGGCAGTTGTTGCAATACACCAAAAACATAGGAAGTATTCTACATAAAAGGCCGGAACAGTTTGTTTTAAATAGGCATCATTTGTTAACGAAAATGTCACCTCCGAAACACTGAATTGCAATGACCGTCTCCGGAAAAATGAGAAGCAAGAAATTGTGGAAACCAAAAGCATTATAGTTGGGCCATTGTCTAGATATAATAATAAAACAAAAAAACGGGAATTCAAGTAGGGAAACGTAAGGTTTTGAGAAAAAAAGATGTAAATTTGGGGTACAACCAAAGTTCAATTTTGACCAATAAATGGCACACCAAATCCAAAGAAAAAGTAAGGGTTTGTTAAGCATAGTTTGAGCTAGCCCTATATGAGGATCGGTACACAGCAAAATATCTGGAAAATTCTCATTGAATAGTGAGATACATATCATGAAGTGTCAAAACTGACTGTGAAATTCACAAGGATTGTGAAGAAACTGGCCATATAGACAGCATTTATCGTATACGCAAAAAATTTTTTATGATTTGTTTGAAAATTGAAGAGTAGCCCTCATTGGGAATTCTCTGAGTCAGCCTTTTAAATACATTGCCTTTTTGTGGGCAAAAGTGGATTTTAATGACAAACAAAAAATTGGAAATGATTCTGAATCTGTAGGAAATACATAACTTATAAGTGGTTTAAAAGAAATAAATGCGGGGGTTGATTTGTGACAGCTGTTAGAATTTCCAATGAATTATAAATGAGGGGTTATTACTGTAAATATTAAGAGTGTTTTCATAAAAGGGTGGGTTAAAAATAAAAAGGGGTACCCAAACACCACTGCCAACTATGTATATATAGTGCATTTACCTTCTCGGTCAGTGATGTTCAGCGACAATGACAGTGTGTTTAAGCAGTAGTAGACACAAACATTAAAACACTGGCGTTTTACATCAAACAAAAGGGCTGACTAACCCACGGGCCACGCACGAGTATATGAGTGGATGATAATGGATAATATGTACACGCCAAACAGACTCTAAATGCGTTTGACGTAATGATCGAGGAAGATTAAATGGACGTATTTAGTGTATGCAGTGTAGGTACACATTATCATCGACGGCTAGGCCAGGCTTGCTTACTTTCATGCTTTACTTACCATCTCGTGTCGACAGCTTTTGTGGTTTCTCATCAGTTCGCAAAAAGTGCAACGATTTCCCATGGCAATTTTGAATTTGTGGTTGGGCCTTTTGCTTCAAATGATGTTTTGCCAACTTTTTGGCACAGTCTACAGGTCCAGGCTCAGTCAATTAAAGTTTAATAAAATTAATATATTATTTGCCTAAAGCTGTTTTCAAGCTTAGACCTTAGTATCTATTCTAGACTATAAAAACTGACTCAAACAGGAGTAGACCTGGAGTGGCCAGTGTCAGTGAGTGGTGTATGAATGCATGAATGCCTTAATCCCCATGATCAGCATGGTTTGATCCCCGGTCCGGCGCGCGCACAACTATTCAAAACGCAAGAAAATACATTTATAGAAAGCGCTGCAATTCACGAACTCTATTGCTAACTTGTTACTAAGATTTAGCTGTTAGTGTTTAGTGACAACACAAATGAGTTGAGTACAGCTTCATTACGCGTAACTCATATCATAAATGCCGCCAAGGTGCCATTAGTTTGCAATCAAGGGAGATCTAGTCCAGACCGTTATAATGCAGCGTACATTGAGGCAGTAACTTTACCCTATATTATAGCATTGTAGCTCATCAGTCATTGCTAAATTTTATGAAAACACACGTAAGTGATTTTGGACTCTGGCGGCCGGGCCCCAGTCAGGGGCATTGCCCCACGCGGTCAAAGATATTGGCGCGGCGCCCATTTAAATAGTTTATGACTGAGCTTTTTTTTTTTAATTACCTATCGAAACTTTAATCCAATAACAAACAAGGTGGGGAGGGGCACTTGAACTTTTTGGGTAGAGTCCAGTGGCGGCGCCAGACCTTTTTCTGGGGAGGGGGGAAGGGGGGGGGGAAAGTTGAATCTTGTGGGGGGGGGGCAAAGTGCAATTCGGGGGAGACAAAATATAAACTTTGGAATTCCACCAATTTTTGGCCCCAAATCGCAGATTTTTGGCTCCCAAACCACTGAATTTTGCCCCCAATCCTTCATTTTCTTTCGACCAGCGGGGGACGACATGGGTGGGGCAAACTGGGGGGCACGGGCAAGAAAAAAACATTTTGGGGGGGGGGGGGAATATTCCCCCCATGCCCCCCCCCCCCCCGGTGCCGCCACTGGTAGAGTCATGCCCGGGAGTCATGTAACCTCACACCCTTGGGTCAAAGTTATCTAGGTAGCCTAATTTGGGCAATTCATGCCCCCAACGTGCCTTTTAAAAATGAGATTTTTAATCATCTGAACAGTTGGTCTAAATATATTTGTGCAAATTTGATCTTACTCTGGAAGAAATTCGTAATTTTGTATTTTCGTTAATTTTTGAAATTACAATTTGAAAAAGCTAGGCCTACAACCATGGAGTTATTCTAATTTGCTAAACTCCATGACAAAACAGTAGCCTATAGCCTAGCTCTTGATACAAAAAGCCTTGGGTAAGTGTACCGGCGGGTACCACCCAAGTTACAAGGCCTTTCCGGCGGTGACCCTATCTGAGACCATAAACAAATGAATGGTACCTTTTACAATTCTGAGACCCAGATCTGTTCCAATTAATACCTATCCGATACCAGACCTATCAAATGGACATGCTATCCCGTACCCGGTTGCCACGCAAAATACCATTGGCATTTAACCCTGTGATTTTACAGTCCATATGAGCTATTTTATGGACTTCTTATTCTGTTTTTTCGAGCATATAATCAAAACAAAAATCATCATTCTAACATATTCCCTGCTGATTTTATACTCTATGGGTGAAACTGAAAAGTAAATTTGATACCAACGATAGAGCATTGGTTTGAATTGATACCCTATAGGCCTATTGGAAGTCCTCGAGACCTGCCCTTCTCGCTCTTTTTGTAACCGCGGGGTGGTTACCATAATGCTCAGTTCGCCCCCCCCCCCCCCCCCCCGGCAAAAAAAGGGGCTCCCATTTAAGGCCTATCAAATAGTACAACGGAGTCATACTGAAATTTCGGGCATGTCAGACGAGTCATTAACATTATCAATCTTTTGCATTTCCAACATTTAACTAATCACCCTCATTTTTCTGCCGACCACCATGGTCAAAAAACAACGTAAAGGTTCCTTGTACTAGCCTACAAATCGGGTGGAGCACCGTTTGGTTTCTTCTCATTTATGCCTTATGTTTACAGTGTTTATATGGATTTGCCAGTACTGGAATTAGCAAACATTAAGTTATGTAAAGCAACTGGCAACTTATTGATCAACAAGGGCGTCAAAATTCCGAAACGAAAAGTTCAGTCACTTTAGTCCTGGAAGGTCGAGAACTCTGATAATTGCCAAAGATTTTGACGGCACTCGCTTACACATTATTCGTTTATCAACCAATACGCAGTGCTCCCGTGCTGCATTCCAGCGCCGAAAAGACAATGCCTGTCACCATAAAAATAACGTACTGGTTAAGTCAAATACTGTCCATGGCCGGCATGATGTGTGGGCTGCCAGAGGCTGAGCCTGAGCTCTCGTGGGCCATGCCCAGTGCATCAATCAGAGACGTGTTAAATTTGGTACCAGGGATTGTTTGTAGTCCGGAGGTGCTCTGACTAGACACTCTCCATATTGGGTGGTCGTGTATAGGTCAGAGAAAGTATTTATAGTATTGCAGGGTCCATCACGAATGTTAAAACTGACATTTAACACCTTGACTTTACAAATCCATTACATAATGTCCACTGATTTCTTTCTTTCCTATCTACGGATGGGCATTAATGTCAATGTACTTACGAGGATGTTTGGCATGAATAACTGGTGCAAAATGAAGGAAAATTAGAAAGCACTAAATTACAAAATTTGCCGTTTTAAAATTCCACATCAAAAATTTGCAGAAACATGTTTACATAATACCTCATCAATTTCTTTTTTTGGTCCTATAATTATTATTATTCCATGATAATCACACCCACGGAGGCGGAATATAAAACCAATTGTACCGTCGGTAAGTGAATATTTTTAAAAGACTTTTTTCCGCAGGTTTTGCATCGGAAAACCCGCGATATCCTATGTACTCTTGTTCGTATCCCCGGGCTTCGCCCGAGCTACTACGTGTTCGACTAGGATGTTGGTACTGTTAGTGCCGAGTGGTGCATGAGGGTCCAATGGGTGCCTTATAATTTAGGGATAAGGTAAATGACTTCTCTGTTCTAGGTGGTTTTGATTAGACTTTTGAGGAAGCATATATTTGGGCTAGAATTTTGAATATGGTGATCATATGTTGAGGGCTTGTGGAAGTTGTGCTGATTTGTTGTGGATGAAAGGGTTGATTTTTTGAATGAATTGTGAATTTGTGAGGCAAGTTTTATATTCCAAGTCAAAAATAAAGTACATCTACAATAGCCATTACTCCTTAGTGGATAAGCCAGACATCTAAGTAAGCCTTATTGGGTACCACCTGGGGAGGGGGGGGGGGGGCATTTTATTACCCCTAATTACCAGACTTTACCTTATACCTATGACATACCATGAAAATGTATATGGCCATTCTCACGGGGTAGCTTTTTAAGCGAGATAGGGTGTCGCAATCTACAGTGGTCAAAATTGAAAGTGGGTCCAATGGTTATTGAATTGCGTAACCCAATGTTCGTAATGATCACAAGGATTAAAACATGTAAGTTTGAGCTATCTTCTTACTACCCTATGGAGTTATAAACTGAAAACTGTTATATCGGTCAAAGGTTAATTTTAGTTCTACAGGGGTCAAATTTAAAAAACGCTTCAATTTCAGTGGAAATAGGTCGCATATTAAATTTGTAATCTAATCACAAGTACAATAAGGTATAGTTTTGGACAATGTACAATGTATGTTACAAGTTTTACACCCACATTAATCCCGCCCCTATAGGGGTCATTACTAACTAATGAGGTAATTGGAGGTACATACTTGTTAATTTCACATTGCACATTTTTTAATCCTTGTGATCATATGAACATTTTGGTCATGGCAAATTGACCATTTCAATTTTGACCCTGTAACTCCCATGTGACTACGGACATTTTAAGCATCTTCTAAGTTTTCAAGAGCCTGCATAAAATCGGGTGCATGCACATAACTCCAAAAGGTACACTCCATCTATCTCACTCCAACAAAGAGAACATGCCATATTTCAATTAAAAAAAACAGCAAATTGAAACCAAATGTTTATGCCTGATGGTTGCACTTCGAAGTGAGCGTGCCTGACAGACAAAAAAGTACCATCACTTTTTGAAATAATGTAGAATTCTTGCAAAAAAGCTATCTGTTTTCATACGAGATGAATTGCAAATTTTTGTCAAAATAATCATTGAGACATAAAGATTAGAAAACTTATAATCAAAATCAATAAACCTTGATTTCAAAACGGGCCTCTCAAATCGTGACTTACGGGACGTGACTGACGGAACATTTTGGAACATTTTCTCTGTTGTTCTTTACGCAATACTGTGTTGCTTGAATGGACTTTTAATCCCCCTGGCTTGAAAGCAGAAGGGGGATTCTGCTATCAGTCAAGGCGTCGGCGTCGGCGTCCACCAATCTTGTGAACAACCCCGACGGATAACATGAGACCCATAAGTGTTATGGTGATGTAACTTGGTGGGTGGATGTACATGGGCCATGCCCTTCATCTGATCATTATGGGCGTGGCATATGCTCAGTAGGTAAACCTAATTTGGCATAATTAATGAGTTATCATTTGGGGTATTTTTTTAGAGACCATAAGGGTGATGGGTGATTAACTTGGTGGGTGGGATCGGACTGCCATACACTTCATCTGATTAGATTATGAGCATGGCATATGCTAATTAGTCTCTATTTGCATAATTAATGAGTTTAATTTGGGTATTTTTTGCCCAAAAAGCTTGAACACTATCTGAAGATCATAAGTCCGATTTTGATGAACTTGTGGAGGGGTGGGGAATCATGTACTCTCTCGCTGATAGGTTGTGGCGCATGATATGCTAATTAAAATAGCTAATTTGCATATTTATGGGCTATATTTTGGGTATTTTCACCCAATAAAAAGGTTGAACAAACTATCCGAAGATCCATAAGTCCGATTTTGATGAACTTGATGGAGGGTGGGGAATCATGTACGCTCGCGCTGATTGGGTAAGGGGTTGTCCGAGTTTAAGGGGTTTTGTCCGGTTTAAAGGGGGTTGTTCCGGGTTTAAGGGGGGCGGTCGGGGTTTAAGGGGCGTTGTTGGCTTTACGGGGGTTGTCCGGGTTTGAGGGGGTTTTCCCGCTTTAAGGGGGTTGTTGGTTTAGAGGGATTGTTGGGTTAGGGGGTTGTCCGGGTTTTAAAGGGTTGTCCGGGTTTAAGGGGGGTGTCTGGGCTTAAGGGGGCTTGTTTGTGTTTTTAAGGTGGGTTGTCCGGTTTAAAGGGGTTGTCCGGGTTAAGGGGGGTTGTCTGGGATTAAGGGGCTTGTGTGGTTAAGGTGGGTGTCGGTTAAAGGGGTTGTCGTGTTTGGTTTAAGGGGGGTTGTCCTGGGCTTAAGGGGGCTTGTTGTGGTTTAAGGTGGTTGCACGAGTTAAGGGGGGGTTGTCCAGGTTAAGGGGGTTGTTGTGGTTTAAGGTGATTTTGGGTTTTAGTTGGGGGTTTTGGGTTTAAGAGGGGTTTTGTGTCACATAATACATGTAGCATGCGCAGACGTCGCACATGCAAACGCGCATGCGCGTATTCTGCATGTGCATCCATTGCAACGGACGTTGCACATGTGGCACATATGCAATCCGTGGACATGCGCACATGCGCGTATGCATGCGCGGACGTGCGTACATTTTGGGGGGTTTTCCCCCCCCCCCCCCGGGTTTAAGGCGGGGGGGTTGCTGGCTTAAGGGGGCTTGTTGTGGTTATAAGGTGGGTTGCAATGCAACTATGTTTACGGGGGGTTGTCCAGGTTTAAGGGGGGGGGTTGTTGGGGTTTCAAGGGGATTTTTGATTTAAGGGGTTTTTTGGGTTACGGGGTTTTTGTGGCCATAAACCGTATGCCAATGCGCAGACGTGCGCACATCCGCCATGCGCGTATGCGCGCAGTGCGTATGCCTTGCGCGGACGTTGCACAGGGTAATACTTTGCAGCTGATTATTTAAAACATTGTAACGGCTCCCGCCGTGGATTTAGCGGTTCAAGAACCGCGACGTGTATTTTTGGGTTGTTTATTTTGGCCACCGAACTTAAAAATAATATCAAACATAGTCAAATATGACATTTAACATCATTTCAAAACATCGTCATGTCAAGGGAGTCAAACTCAATGCACTAATCTCAGTACTGAATAAAAATGAAATCAATTCCAAGATTTTAACCTTGATTTGACTGTCATTAAAATTTAAGTGTCAAAATGAATATTAAATAACTTTATTGTGCCCTAATTTTGTGCATAAGCTGAATCTAAAGTAAAAAACTAATAATTTCTGACTGAAAAATTTTCCCCCATTTGAATGTACCAAATCAAAATTATAGGGCTGGGAATACAACATATTTGTAATTTTCATTAAAAATCTTTCATCAAACAGATTGCTAAGTTACTATCCTCTTGAAGAATATTAATTTTCTTCTTTGTTTCGGACTGGGAAATAACTTAATTTAATCATTGGTGCCAAAGAACAGGGACATATTTCAAGGTGACTTGACGGTACGAGGTGCCAAATCTTGGACTGACGTGACACATTTTGAGATGGAATATTTTCTTAACTAAAGATCAGTGAAACAATTTGTATTTGGTTTACTGAGTACCGTTGGATTGAACTTGGAATAAGAAATATCCACTGTACTGTTTAGTAATAACAAATAACCAACTTTTAATGTTTTTGTGTTACTGACGGGACTTCAAACGCCATCCTGAAAACCTACAGTAGCCCATTAAATAATATTTTAATTGGTTTAAATTATATTTGTAATTTTGCAAAGGTACAAAGGCTTCTATTAAACCACCAATGACAATAACTTTGGTGATTGTGCACTGTAACACAAGGATCCAGATTCTACTGCAAATTTGGGCTACTCACACTTGTTCCAATTCCCTCAACTTAAACTGTCATAAAAATAATCAATTACAGAACAAAAAAGCGAAAGTGGTTCCTGACTACTTATTAGTCCACTTTAATACAGAATCAATAATGTGGAAGTCATCAAGCAACTTTTAAATTTCATGCGATACAAACATTTTCATGGAGTTAGACCCCCCTGTATAATTCTTTTGCGACCCCCTATCTCACCTAAGCTACCCCTCAGAGTGCCATCATACATTTCCGGTCTGGTCTTAGTATGAGGTAGCCCTGGTATAACTGGCCTCCTCCCTCCCACCCCCCCCCGGTGTACCGACCAACATGTCTGGCTCACCCACTACAGTGTGGAATGGGGAATATCCCATGTTCCTAATGATGTGTGTGTGTGGGGGGAGTTGTTCGAAATATTCTGTCAATGCCACTGCATTTACGGGTAGAAGTCTATTATGTACCAGAAATGTGCGGAAAGTCCAAAACATGCCCGTTTAATCCAGTGCTTAAAAGCATCCTCAGTGAAAAAGTTATCCTCTGGAAGCTTAAATCTTTGCAAGTGCAGTCGCCTGGCGAGAAACTAATTGGACCATGTCAAGTCCATCGCAAATTTTTTCTGCAACGCAGGCCCGCCGGAATTTACACTTTAACGGTCCTCTATATCCGTCTCTATCAGTTTGAAGGATAGAGTTTCTCGTCAATGGGTGGGGGGGGGTGGTATTATGTGAGTGTGCTCAGAGAGCGATGATGATAAAATATAAAATATTGGAAATCTGAGGCATCTGGGATTAATTTAGACAGAGGCCCTAAGGTTAGTTGATAAATTTACTAAAAATTAATATAATCAATAAGCATATTAGTGCATACTGTACTGCAATGCCCTTTCATACTGTGCTAATGGTTATCATTAAACAAACAAGCATAGTTTTGCCCTTTATCTTGAGAAAGAAATAGTATTTGAAGCGAATTTCAGGAGGAACAATGAAAATTGGGCCTTCATCGATATTTTAAATTAAAATTTATAACTTACCATCCTTATAATTGGGGCCTCCCAAAGGCCATTGGAACAAGCACTTCACAGGATTGGAAAAGGGCCGCAAGACTCATTTTTGTGTCGGATCTCATAGCATTATCAGGGTTCACATTAGTGAGCGTTTTTGCATCATAGACGCACTTTTTCTCAGATGTGGACGCACTTTGTCTAGATAATAGTAAAAGTTTGCGTCCCTATGCGGAACAAAAAAATAGCCACTTAAAACTACACATAAAAATCACCGAGTTTTCACTCAAATAATAATCTGTTTGCATGTACCGGTAATAAATCGTGAAAATAAATATAAAGGCTTAAATTGTGACTGTTATGTATGCTTTTTTTTAGTCACTAACCCTCCTCTCATCTTTCCCAAAGGAGTAATAAAAACCCAGAGTTTTTTTGGAGTTTAGGGTCATCAGGTAACTACTTTCAATATGCCCGGTCTAGGTTTTGGAATTGGATGTTTTGGATTGTTTACAGTAGTTTAAAACAGTGCTCAAACCTGTTTTAAAACTTTGACATTTATACCTCTATAACACCATTTAATTTGAAGTGGACGCACTTTTGGCAACCTCAGGGAAACAAATTTGCGTCCAAGTTGACGCACTATTTTCCTCAAAACTGCGTGAACCTGTATGATAAGTTACAGCCCTATACGGACCAACCTAGCTAACAGTGACCACAATCTTCTCACTTTCTTGGTGAGTGTGTATTTGTTTATCCCATCCATACTCCATAACGCAAAATAACATTTTATAAAACACTAACAGCTAGTTTTTCTAGTGCTTCCTCTTCTGGGGGCTTCATCAACACCCTAAAACCTCCACCAAAACATTTTTTTTGCACTAATTCCCCTCCAGAGCATGCCTTTTGCTTTAAAAATCTGATAAGGGAACTATTCAAATCTGTTTTGTTTTTGTTCGCACTCACCAGCTTGATCAGGAAGACCATAGGGATAGCTTTTTTTCCGCTGTTGGCTGTGAGCTTGGCTGTTAAACAAAGGTTAACGATTTGGTCATTTTATCACATACACATTGAGGATTAACTTCATGGTTGGTCAGAAGAGCCACTGGCCCAAGGCCATATGTGGTGTAAAAGCAAGTGAGCTCTGAATGTTCGAAGTGCGTATTTGTCCTAAAACAAGCGATTTTGTAATTAGTATTAGGGTTCCTGATTTTAAAACGGCGGAGCTGGAAACACCAAATTTCTGTCTGTCCATTGTGAAATATGCCACTTTGCATAAATGACCTCTAACTTGACTTGCCTGAAGTATTGGAACAACTAATGGATGAATGTAGACACGTACATATGGTGCTATTTCCAAGACATTTTCAGCGAATTATTATCAGGATCCGTTATTACATCTAATTACAAACTTTTGCGAAGCACAGACAAGTACAAGCTTTACCATTCACAGGTATGGTTTACTAGCCAATTACAATGCAACTGTGCAAAAATCTCAACATTTTTGGAAAATTGGTGTCACTCTTAAAAAAACACGATGTTATTGCTTTAAAGGTGCGTGTTCCGATCGTCTTTGGAACCCCCCTGATTTACCCGGAAGTAGTATCGATTTTGATATCAGATGAAAGGCCGTATTTTTCTCATTGTCGTCCTGAAATTTGAGCCCTCAAAACCATTTCATTCCCAAGATATAAACAAAAAACTGCGGTTTTATTGGTTAACCATCAATATTAGCACAGTATTGAATAGGGCTTTGCAACATGCATTATTGCGTCTACCATCAAAACCGCAAGTTTGTTTCCCACCGTACTTGATGGGGTGTATGTGCAAGTGCTAGGCTCTCATATCAAGTAGAGAACACAATACATATAAATCGGAACAAGCACCTTTAAGAGTCATGAGTCTAATATATTCCTGCGGTAGGCCTATATCACCTTGCAAAAGAGTCTGCACAAAATGTGTTTATGGTTTGTGGGTAACTTTGACCTGCTGATTCCAGATCTTGATGATGCAATTTTGTCGTCATTGAGCATTTTGAGATAGGGAAGGGGTTGTATATTATACAGGGACAAATTTTGTAAATGTTTTCACATGTGGTTAAAATGTGCAGACATGTTCATCTGGTTTCTATGGTAATTAAAAAAGGTATAGTTGTTCCTATACCAATTTTGTGTTTGCTACCACAGGCTAAAAAACCTGTTCAAAGTCATTTAGGGGGTACAGCAGTGGATTAAGGACCAAGGGCCCTGTCAGCAGCTTAAGGGGGGCCTTTAGCATCCACAAGTGATGCAATGCATACTTTATTGCGACTAGGAGGGTGTCTGAGGGGGGTGGGCCTGAGAGCAAATATTTTTATGGGGGCCCTTGTCGGCAGTGCTGACTCTTAAATCCGCCACCACTGATGGGTTGGGGTAAACATGAATATTGGGTCGAATGGATTCATATTGGTGTCAAATTGTTGGTCTAGGAGAATGTCTACAACTGGAAATTATACATTTACTTATGTTAATCAGACTCAAAGAGATCGAGCAGACCTTTTTTCAATCTTAGAACCAGATATATTGAACAGGTCTATACACTTTAATCTCGTATGAAACGTTCACAAATTTGACCGCCTTCCATATCTCAAATACTCAAGGATGCAAAAGTTGCATCAATCGAGATTTGGAATCAATGGTGCCTAGAAACCATCAACCCATTTTGTGCAGACTCTTTTGAAAGGGGGATGGTTCTACACAGTTGGACTAAATAAGCTTTCAAAACATCAAGAAGGTTACAAAAAAAAAAAAAAGAAGTAGAAGTTACACACTTAAATTATGTCACATTGTTGATGTGATATTCGACCAAATGTGTAGTTGAGTAGTTGAAATGATGTTACTAGTAATTTGAACTCCAGTTACAGTTGACATTGGTTTCCTTTTTTTTTTTTTTCCAGGGTGGAGGAGGGGTTACAAGTCGAAGTAAGTACATACTTACACATCGAATTGTTATGGTGCAATATGCCTGGGGGACTAATATATGAAAGTGACGGGGATGTGCGCTGATTGGACTTCAAAGTAGGGGGAATTCGCTGAGGAACTTTTAAGGGAAAAAAAGGGGTCATTTGGTGTGAGCTGAGGAGAGGATGCAAAAACTGGGGGTTAATCATTGAGCCTCTCACATTTTGTGAAAAAAAAAGGGGTCATTCAGTGAGGGCACATTATGCTGTGAAGTTCCATCAGTGAACAATAGGGGCTTTTGTGATGAGCTTGAAATAGAAATAAATTAGGGTCATTTCAGTTACATTGATTAAAAATGGGAGGCCATTGACCTGAGAGTAAAAAAAAGGGGGGTTCTTTCAGTGGACACTAGGTAAAAAAGG